>VZTB01010319.1:11489-104405 GCA_013397245.1 Thryothorus ludovicianus | reverse complement strand
CTGGGCTGTGTGGGGTGGCCAGCATGGCCCCAGGGTGGCCAGCATGGCCCTGTCCTGGGCTGTGCCACAGATCCCGTGGCTGCAGGACAGACACAGGCAGCTCCTGGTAATGGAGGAGCCCATGGGCAGCTCCCATGGGGGACCTGTGATCACACTGCCTGTGTGGCAGTGAACATCCCTTCTGTTTGGCAATACATGTGGTAAATTGTTTTCTTGTAAGAAAACGTGGCTCAGATGACCAAAAAGGAGACTTTCTCCAGGGACAGGATCTATGCAGCTTGGTAGGAACATTCACCTGGGCTCTGTTGGATGATGCAGAAATGCAGGGCTCCTAGCATTGGAAGGGATGTCAGACTTACTCACTATCAATATTTCTTTTTAATTCTATCATATTAAAGCAGCTGTTTAATTAAGGGATTTGCAGCTGGAGTTCTCTTATTGAGCTTAAGACAGAGCCCTGCATAATCTCTCCATCTCTCACCTCGTCTGGTGCAGAACAGGTTTTATAAGCCCCAAACAGAGCTTTGCCATCAAGCCTAGAGGGTCAGCATGCACTGAGGGCTTGGGGGTGCTCATTTCTGGCTCTGCAGATTATGTGTTTCAGAGGATTTGGCCATGCAAATAGTAGAAAGGAAAATGAGACAAGTTTGAGTGAACTCGGGCCTGGCTTTGTACTTCACATAAAGTGAAGGTTATCTGGCTGGAAAAGACAGAGGACTGGGAGTGTTTGGCAGCCCAGGTGAGAGAGGACATCCAAGTTATGATTCCCTGCAGAAGGGAGAAGGAATGCTCTCCTGGTTTTCTGCTGAACTGAGTGGGAGTTTCCAAACCTGATGAGAGGACAGTTGGGACCTTTGCTAGCTGTAGGAAGCCCTCACTGGCACAAGGGAAGCCCTCAGAAGGGGGCTGTTCTCAGGATGTGTTCACTGCTCATAATCCATGTTCCTGCCTGGACCATGCAGCCTGCCCACCCTCATGTCTGTGCAAATCCCTTGGGACTCCTGTGACACTCAGCAATGCCTCTGCCACTTCAGCTGTGCCCTGCTTCGCTGGCCTGGGCTGGGGTTTCACTCTCAGTTACTGAAGCAGCTGAGAGCTTGTAAGCAGCAGAGAGATGGAGTGAGAGTTCTGGGAGAGTTCTGGTCACCAAACTGTCTGCAGCCACTCCTCACTCCGTGTCACTCCCTCACTCCCTCCATGTGCCTGGGGAAGTGACACAAGTGCAGAGAAGCAATTTAAAGCAACCCCTGGACAACCAACCAACCCCCACGTGCCTCAGACTTGTGACAGTCACACCTGCAGCTCACAACATGAATAAGAGTGTTTGGAACAGGCACCCTGGTCCTTTCAGGCTGTAGAGAAATCAGCCTGCAGACCCACCCGAGCCAGCATTGCCAACTCAGCCCATATTGAGCTGGGGAAACATGAACTGCTAGAGAAAGGCTTTGGGCATAGCCCGGTTGCCTGGGTTGCTTTTGGTGTTGAGCTGAGGCTGGAAATGTCCTGGGGCTCCTGGTGTGAGCATCCATCCAGGGCTGCTGCTGCTTGGTAATCAGAGTTTGACCGGCTGGCTGCGCTCAGAATGACTCTCCTGTTCATTAGTAATTCCTTCTCTGTGGTGGTTGGGCTTCTTTTTGGTGTTTGTGGGCTGCCCTACAGAGAGAAGATGCTGGCAGCACCGTAAGTCAAGCTTAAGATGATCTACAAAAAGTTCCATGTTGGATCTGTAGCTGATAAGGATTGAAAACGGATTGTTCTTCTGCCCTGTGCTAAACATAGTCTCTCTCAGCCAGACTTTCTAATTCTTCCCTTGGACACCGTCTGCCTTCACCACTCAGAGCACTGTGTGCTCTCAGTGTGGGATGTGGACATGGCTCCAGCAGCTCTGCAGAGCCCTTGTGCTGTCAGGCCAGCACGTCCTGCTTCCCTTGCTGCCCTCCTGGGCACAGGCTGAGCTCTTCATAGAAACCCAGGGTGGTTTGGATAGCAGTGGACTTTGGGACTCACCTCATTGCACTCCCTGCCATGGGCAGGGACACCTTCCACTAGACCAGGCTGCTCCAAGCCCTGTCCAATCTGGCCAGAAGCACTTCCAGGGATGGGGCAGCCACAGCTTCTCTGGGTACCCCATGCCAGGGCCTCCCCACCCTCACAGGGAAGAATTTCCAATCTAAAAATCCTTCTTTTACCTGCCTTATCTATGTGTGCTGTGAACACATTAGATCTACATAGCCCCACTTGAAATCAGAGCTCCCTTGGAGCTCTGAGATATTCCCAGAATAAACCTGTACCCTGGTAACAGAACAGCTCTCCCCAGAAATCATTGCTGTTTCCCCAGGCTCTTTCCAGCCCCAGTGACTGACTGATTTAAAGCTTTTTCTTAAGTCCAGGTTCTGGAGCCATCTTGTGCTGAAGTCAGAAGGAAGTCCAGGGGAGTCCAGCACAGGTTCTTGTGATGCTTTGGGGTGTGTGCAGCTCTGAGACCTACACAGCTGATGAACCAGGGTGTGAATAGACCCAGGGCAGATAAAAGGGTTTTTGACTCTTGTGCTCTCAGTGGATGCAGCTCTCAAGATCTTCCCCCCTTTTGCTATGTCCCCTTCCAGAACATATTATTAACATTACCCCTGGCAATTGGTTTACCCATTGTCATAACACAGGTGAGAGTTCCCACAGGTGAGTTCCCTTGGTGAGAGGGAACTTTGCGATGATTTATAGGATCTGAGACTCATTAGAAAGTCTCACTTTTTTGGGTAATGAAGTAACTTTGATAGTAAAGTGCTTCAGAGGAGACAAAATCCTTAAGGCTTCTATGAGCATCATAGATTCCTTCATTCCCAGGGTTTTCAGAGAGCTGTGAACCCTGCAGGACAAAGGAAGGAACTGGCAAATTCCCAGTGCCACTCAAAAATCAGCTGTTCAAACATTCCTTCTGCCCTTTTCCTGCCAGTGCTGAGCAACCCAGGGGCTCTGCAGCCCTTGGCTTCACAGAAGGTGGCAGAAAGGCTCTCCCTTTTCAGTTAAGACTTGCAAAATAAACTGAAATGGGTTTCCCACCCTTTGCCCAAGTATGTTCATGCTCAGAGAACAAGTGTGTAAGTGCATAACCTCTAGGAAGATGCTTGGGAAGACGTCACTCTCCTGTAGGGTTGGCCTGCCTTGAGGAGCAATTAGATGTACTCTTTGTTGGTCTTTATTTCATAATCTCCCCTGATGACTGGTTCTCCAGTCTTGTTCTTTTTGCATCCTCCAGCTTCTGTTGCAGCAAAAAATTGTGGTGTGACTGGAAAGTTGCACTTTTTCTCAAGGTTTTTCCCTGCTTCTGGGGTTGATGAGTTTGTGGAAAGACTGAGCTTAGATCCTCATCCCCAGTGAATTCCCAGAGTGTTGGTTGAAAGGTGAAACCAAGTTGCATGAATTTTCCTGGCAGAAACCTGGGTAGAGTTTGTTTCTGCCCTTGGTCAGAGCTGGTCTTTGGCTTTGTAGGCTCAAAGCTGGAACTCAGCTTTTCAAAAGTGTTTATAAAGTACGAAATGAGTCCCACTGGGCTTTGCCTTGCACCAGGGCAGAATTACCTCTGCCTCCTCATAGGGATTAATGGAGATGATTCAGTGATACTGTCAGTAATGGTTCCAGCAGGACAATCTGGCTTAGCACCATCTGTGAAGAGGCAAAGATGTAAGTTTCTGAAAGCTTTTGCTAAAAGACAAATAAATCAGCCTCCTGAAGCCAGCATTTGCACTTGCTGTCTTGGTTTTGTAATGCTCTGTGCTTCTTTCTGTCCCCTGTTTGCTGTCACCAAGTCTAACTCAGACTTTCAGCTTGGAAAACTGTCTTGTTCTCTTTCCTGGTGACTAAACATGGAATGTTTGTAGTCAATATTTTAAAATATTTATCTACATAAATTGAAGTGGCCTGGCTGCTGAAGGCTGGGAATGCTGGTTACAGCGACTGGAGCTCAATACCTTTGACAACTGGGTTGTGTTGACATGTGTTAAAGTGACGTTGGCTTTGGGTGCTCGCTCTGATGGAGACCAAAACTCAAGATGCTTGACCACTGTGAAGTTGCTTGGGAAGGTCTGGCAGAACTGGGAGGTGAGTGCAGGCCCTGTGGCCCTCCTCTCCCTGAGACTCTGCTGTGCATTGCAGCACTGGGGACAGGAGGCAATGTTTACCCATGTTTATATCTGCAGAACCTGTACAATTTTACGTAAGAATAAAATAAATATTGTTTGTTTGAACAACGCAGAATGTCTGTTATTCCAGGAATTCAGGGGGGTTGGGGGTGGGCAGTGAAAAGTGCTGTGGTCAGTTTAAGAGGCTGGAGCTGTGTCTGGTCTATTTATTGTTGGATTGAATCACCCTGTGCATATCTGGACACATTTTGGGATTATTTGTTTACCTGAGTGAATTCCTGTAATTTGATTGTACTTTCTGATAGGGGCAGATTTGTAGGTCTTCATCCTATCAGATCCTGTGGAGTGTTTTAGTGCTGGGCTGCTCATCTCAGCCTTATCTCAGCCTCTGGCCAGATGAAAGCCTTGAGAAAGCAGCTGATCAGTTCGTCCTTTGAGATCCATTTGTCACTGCTTCCCTTTGTTTTGTGTGAGGGGGAATTTCCAATACATTTTCCTCATAAAAGAAGATGAGGGAGATATAAACCAGCGATGATCAAAACCTTTCCCATGAAATGAAACATCAAAGAAAGCCAAATTGGCTGGGAGAAAATATGAAGTAGCTGGGCTGTGCAAGAGTCAAGTCACAACGAGCAATTTTCACTGTGCCACTTAATATGGCACTTTCTCAAGTCCAGCTTTTTTTATTGGGACCCTTTCAGGATTCACACTGTTCACTGGAAATGGTTTTGCAAAGGTTTCTAAGGTAGTATACAATAACAAAGGTATTGAAAAGTGACTAGCGGGGTTTGGGTTGTCTTTCTCCTGCTTCAAGAAGAATCCAATTTCCATATGTTGGTGGGGCTGGAGCAGATCTTCTCCCAGAGCAGAGTGATAGGATGATGCATCTTTTTGGAAACTCCATCTCCAGCATAGAATGTAGCCAAGGATGTCGCTTGGACAAACACCTCCACTTCTCATCTTGGAACTGGCAGAAGTGCTCGGGATGATGAGAAAACATCCCTCACCCGTCTGGTGAGTGATCTCTGCCAACGCATCGTCTGCAGTGGATCCCATCCCACAGAGAGAACAGCTGCTCTGCAAGGGACTGAGGGATGCACTGTGTGGAAAGGACAGATGGGAGGATGCCTCTGCACACCCAGGGCAGCAGCACTCTGGGCTCACTGCAGCTACAAAGGCAGGGCTAAAGGTGATGTTTTAAGGTCTGTTTTTTTTCTGAGCTCGCTGGAGGAAGGAACCAGCAGTGCTTAGACAGGCAAGAGTGTCTGTTCTCTGTGGAGCCACTGGGGAGCCCAGCAGGGCTGGGAGGCCAGAGAGAAGTGCTTTACCCAGCACGTAGATCTGTAGAGCTCCTGTTGTGTGGGTAGCTCTGAGGAGCAGTCAGGAGGCAGTATTTGTGTTTAGTCTCCATGGGCTCCTCCTTTGCTGATGAGGGTTTAGTGCCCTGTGGGGTAAACGCATCATTTCATGCTGCTAAAGGACTTTCTGCCACCACAAATGGCTCCCCAGCCCAAATTCTTCTCCTTGCTCTTCTGCTGCTGCAGCACCATGGAAATGACTGCTATTTTCAGGGTTACAGAGAGGAAGTCAGTGCCCAGGGCTGCTCATGTACCTGTGCATCCTAGGATTCACCTCTTCCCAAGGCAATGCTGTCATACTCTGCCACAGCTGCAAGCAATGGCAGAGAAGGGCCAGGTGCATTTGTGGAGGAGTGAGCCAAGAATTAGAACAGCTTCAGTCAAGAGACTAGACCAGAAGGCAGAACTTTAATTCATAGGCCTACTGAAAAGAGATGTGAGCCTTGTCTTTCAATTCAGGCATGGCTGGATTGGGAATTCAGATATGTGGAGGAGCAAAAGAGCTCTAAACCCAAGAGATGAGAGCCATTGCAGAGATGCCAACAAAGATCCAAGCCTTGTCTTGGTGTAAACTTGAGTGAATGCTAATTGGGTTAGGGAGTAAATTTGATTTAGAGGCTGGGATAGTGGGATGGAAAGGGGCCCACTCGTCTCAGGAAAGACAGATTTTATGCAGACACCAGCTTTTTACTTCAGTGCCCTCCCACATATTTAAGGACTGGGTGTCCCACAGAGCTTGGAGCAGCAGCAGGGTGGGAGGGCGCTGGCCAGGAGGGCACTCGGGCATAGGAAATGCCCATTTTGCCTCAGGGATGGGGCTGTTTACAAGCTGCCGGTGCTGGTGGATTGTTTCTTTAGGTCATGGCGTGCCAAGTATTGTTTAGTTTAATAGCCCTGTTAATAGGATTATATTTGCCTGCACTATTACGTGAAGGAAAATGATTCCTGCTTTGAAAGGAAAAGACACTTCAGTAGCGATGTTGCAAGACACACATCTGTCGTCAGATGCTGCTACTGAGCTCGGATGTCTCTGGGCTACAGCCGAGGCTCCTTCTCATGCTGCAGTGCCTGGGCTGGGGTGGGACACACGCAGAGCACAGAGCAGCCCCCCGGGAGCTCTGCACGCTGCGAGCAGTGCTGGGGGCCTGGGCTCCCTGTGCACATGTCCTGGAGCAGGGAATGGCAGCTGGCACGAGGCTGCAGTCGGTGGGTTCCGCAGCTGGGGTGGCACTGGTTGCCCAGGTAAAGCTAAGCCACTCCATACTGGTGGCTTTGTGGTTCATGCAGTCTGGCAGAGTTCCTCCAGGGCATGAATTTACTGGTTGTTCTGGGACGGTCCATGGAGCACAGCTGGGAGCTTGGTGCAGTGCACAGCTCTCTAGCCTGAAGGCTGCCAGTCTTGTGTTCTCTGCCCGTGTCTGCCAAGAACAGCTCTGCTCATTTAAACGCTTGGCTCCATGTTTCTTCTGCTTTACTCCTGCCACCACCCAAGCAGGGTCAGGCAACTGCTGGCAAGTGAGAACTGTGACGACTTCACATATGGGGTAAAAAGTGCAGTGAGCAGAATAAGAGCCTGGGAGAAGTGGTTTTCATTTGTGGAACTCTAGAAATGTTTTCTCAGTAGACTTCTGGGCAGCTCAGCTGCTCATTGATGAATTCTGGCTTTCTGGGCTATCTGCAGCAGGAATCAAACATGGACAATCCCCCAGCCAGCAGCTGGAGGAACAGTGCATCCTGGGATTTAGTCACTGATTTATGTCTAACCTTTGGAGCCGGGGAATGTGCGGAAGTCATTACCAGGTCTTCAGCAGAGGTGAGCCACTGACAAACCTGTCTTCTCAGCATGAGGCTGACCTGTCACTGCCTTTGTCCAGGAAGGCATGAATGCCAGCTAGGAGATACAAACCCCCCTCCCCCAAATAACAAATCCCACTGTATGTTGCACGATCCAGCTCTATTCCATAAAAAGGAACTAACAAGCAGCACCCTGAGGGCTGGCAAGCAGCTGGTGTTTCTAGATGGGTGAGGGTCTGCCAATTCCCAGAGAAGGGTAAGGCATGCAATTAAAGAGTGAAAAAAAAATCCATGCCACCTTTTTCAAAGGGCTTCTCTTCCTGGGATTTGGAGAAGGGCAACAGGCAGAGATGCTTTTAAACCCAAGCCCCTTTATCCTTCACAGTTACCCTGAACAGCCTCAGACTGGGTCTTCACTGGGGCAAGTGGTCAAACTCAGCAGTGGTGGAAGGGCATCAGTTGTCTGGGTGTGGGCACTCAGAATTGACTTCCACTTTTGAAAATACTGAAACTGGGCTGTGGGCAAATTCAGGTCTGTGCAATGCATAAATCTTCCACCTAGGCTAATGTGTGTGATTTTAATCTCTTCCCTACTGCCTTCCACCTAATACATGAGCTTTTCCCAGCCCAAAAGTCCCTGTTGTTCCTCCTGTCCCTTCCAGTTATTCTGCTTGAGGCAGGAGTTATAAGTGCCACATGGCTTGTGTTCCTTGTGCCTTCTGAGGAGTTCTTCTGTCCTTCCTGGCTCTTCACCTGTTGAACTTTGTGTGGGAGAATGTCATCTTTGTGATTTTTCTCCTGATGTCGCCTTGTTTCCCTTTCCCTGGACTGTGAAATGGATTGCTTTGATAAAAAGCTGGGCAAGCACTGCCTGCAAAATGTCAGGAGCAGAGAACCTTGCCTCTAACCCTCCTCATGTCACAGAGACCCTGGCTGGGTACTGCATTTCACCCTGCTGACCAAGCAGGCTGTGTCCTGGCCCCTTCCTACAGAAAGGGACAAGTGTGTCTGGAGGATGATGTGAATCTGAAGTGGCTTCACCTGCCCTTTGGTGTGTCCAGCATGGACTTTGCATCACCTTGGCCATCTGTGATGACTTGGAGCTCAGTTCTCCTGAGGACACCCATCATCCTTTGACCTCCCCACTGATTCCCAGCTGCCAGGCTGTGCCTGATGCCTTTATGTGGCATTGGCTGTTGTGGTTCAAGATGGAGAGTGACTGCTACACAAGACATCCCTTGAGAAGAATTCAGTCAGGAAGTCCTGGATGTGGCAGATGCTGTGAGGGGTCTCTGAGGTCTGTGATCAGTGGCCTGGCCACCCTGTCCCAGATGCTGGGACAAGGACATGAGAGGCAGGAAGGGCTGGTGACCAGACAGAGATGGATTGGAGGAACACCAGAGGGCTGGGAGGTGCAGGGAGCAGGGAATGCTCTGTCTGGCTTCATCTCTTTGCTCTGTTCCATTTGACTGAAAGAGTCAAGAGGGACAGAGACTGCTCTGAGCTATGTCTTGTCACCCCATGCCCCTGAGCTGTGGGAATCTCGCCCGTGGATTGGGACACTGAGGGGACACATGGGAGTCTGTGTTTCTGTGTGCTGCGTGTGATGTCTCAGAGCAGGGTGGGCCCTTGGGTTATTTACGTTGCCAACTCAGTCATCTGCACTGAGTTTGCCTTTAAAACTGCCAGTGTACCTTTGGGGAGCTCAGAGGACAGGGCTGGGTGGTGGGATCATTCCAAGTTATATGCTTTAGCCAAGAAGAGAAGCAGAACTCCTTGGCCATGCACAGAAGCAGATGGGACAGGCATCTCTACTGCTCATGGAGCAAATTGTTCAGGGTCGAATGATGGCCAGAGAAGGTTGTTACTGTTTTGTTACAGCACAAGAAGCAGAAAAACCATTCCATTGTGTTAGACCAAAGAATTGCAGACAGAGTCCTGAAACAGAGACTCTGACTGGGAATGGTGGAAAGGAGAAAGCAAAGAATTTTCTCCCCAAAAATGGGGAAAGATATGGGATCAAATCTGTCATTTTACCAGAAATTCTGCCATTTGTGCTTGTGTGCTTTATAGAGGAAAGCACTAATTTCTGTGTACACTTACCTGAGTTAACAGAAATACCTGAGATGAAGCAGAGCCTCTTTCATCAGGATAGTGGGTATTTAACACCATAGAAAGGTGCAAACACTGCCCCAAACCCTTTGGATCCCTAGTGTGCCAGACTATTTCACCACTAATCCTTTTGCAACATTTTTCCACTATATGAGCACTTGAATAAAGTATTTGGTGCATCACAGGCTTTCACTTAAGACCCTGGTCCTCTCCCTAGGGTTCCCTTCTGCTTCCTCCAATTTTATTTATGCTCAAAGAGGTGTCCTTCAAAGGCCTGCATCATGAGATGCTGGAACCCTGGACACAGAGAATTTCAGACTTTCTGTGCTGACAGAGACTGATCCTCAAAAATACACTGCATTTGACCCGAGGCCATGGAAAAGGCTTCCAAAAGTGAGTGATAGCACTGAAATGATGAGTGTGGAGTTGAATAGAAGTGTGTTATCTCACAGAGTGAAAGATTTAGAGTTGGAGGTTTTGGGATATAGTAATATACATGTAACAAGATGAAGAATTTAGGGCATAGTCTTCTTCTTCTCCTTCTTCTTCACAAGTTTGGGTGATTTTGTGTGATTGGTTGGAAAAATCTACAGTGCGGGACATGGGTAGGTAGTTATTGGGTTAGAAGTTAAAATAAATTAGTTAGCATCTCATAATTAGGTAGTTTATGCTTAAAAAGATCTTGAAGACATAACTCTGTAGTCCATTTTTGCTCTGTTAATTTAGCATGTAGAAGCACTCACGGTCAGTGAGGCTGTAACTGAGATAAGAAATAATAAACATCCATGTCCCAACAAGAATTCTGTCTCTGGCACTTTTAATCCTGACCCTGAGAAGAAAGACCAGATAAAGCTTCAATGAGACTTCCCTTGGGGCTGACTGAGGCCACTGGAGATGGGACAGACTTGTCAACCAGCTTGTTTTTCAACCGTGCTGTCAAAGCCAGCTTGTCAGCAAGGGCTGAACAAGGTTGGCCAGGCTTTTTGGTGCCTCCTACAATTTCAAATTTTGCCTTTGCCAGATTTGTAGGCCGTCATTAACGGGGCTGGTTGGTGGTTAGGGAACTGCTGGGACTTGCGACCTTGCCTTGCCCAGCACACGGGCATCTGGAGCAGGAGGGATGCCAAAGCGCTCCATTGTATAATGCAAGTTTATAACGATATAAAAATGATAGCTGCAGGGAGCCAGCGCGAGTCTCCTGCTGGGACTGCAAAAGCAGACACACTCTGTGTGCTCAGGTTTCTCTCTCTTCAGCAGGGCCCTCACCTGTGCTGGTCAGACCCGAGCCCACAGCCGCCTGTGCGTGACCGTGGCTGTCACATCTGGGACTGCCGTGTGGACAGAATGCAGATCCTAACGCATGACCTGCGTCAGAGCCGGACTTTTCCTCCTGTAAACCATTCAGCAGATGTTTATAAATGTATTTGTAATCTTTAGCTGGTAAGATCAGCTAAGAAAAAATTTTACAAACAGGAAGGAATATCTAGTTTCTTCAGTGGGTTTATTTGCACTGCGTAATTTGTCCAGGTGGACCTGTGAATGGTCTCCTGGCCTGAGAACCCCAAGATACGTCTGCCTTCAGATGAGTCCTAAGAAGTTAATTGACACAGCATTCCAGAAGAAAGCTCCTTTCTTTTTGTGGTTTGCTATGAGAAGGATTTTTCTCAGCTTTAATATCTGCAGGGGGTAGTTACAAAAGCAGCTGTTCTGTCATTAAAGGAGGATGAAGGAGTCCTGTCTGACTGAGCAGCATATTCATTCTCCTCCATTAACTCTCTGCTGAGATCTACAGCTGAGCTGACCAAATGGTGTCAAAGAGGGGTGTTTTTGGGTGTATTCTCCTCTTCCCTTTCTGAAAAGTCTCATCAACCCTTGTCTTCCAAAGAAGAAGACAGAATACTAAAAGAAGAGACTGCTTTATGAAATGTCTAGACTTAATGAAAGCAGAGAGCAACAGTCCTCTCATGGGAGAGTCCCCTTCAGAAATATCTAGAGAAAGATGGTTAGAATTAAATTTTATGGGGACATTTAAATTCTCTTGTGGAATACCACACCAGAGATAAACCCATGTGAAGCTAAATAACACATTTGGTCTCTTACCGTGATCAACAGTTGTAGCAGCTCTTACTGCACTGTATCTGTGGCCCAAGTCAAATCAGTCAGAAGACATACTGGAAATTCAAAATGGAAATTAAGCCTGACATAAGCTCTTTAGCTATCACCATTAGTCAGGCTGCCCATAGCATCCAGCTTTGCAGTGAACTCCAATGTTTTCCTGCAGGCCTTTGGGGACTTTGGTTTCCTTTGAGGGATGAGGTGTTTTAGGGATATGCTGGCACAAAGTGCTGCTGCTCAGCAATGCTGTTTCTAGTCCCATCCAGAAAACAGCTGCTGGGTCTGGGGCTCTCCCCCCTTCCTTGTGGTACTGACACAAAGCAAGGCTCTGAATTTTTAAGAAGTCATATGGTAGCTGCCCTGATGTCTCTCTAATTGCTCTTGTCTGCAGAGAGGGAAATTCCCTGAAATACCACTTCTCAGGCCAGGGAGATCTCCTGACATGTGCCTCGGGCAAGGCTCCCTCCAGCCCTGTTGCTGACTCACACCAGAGTGGCCTGGCCTTCCACAGCCATCTCCCACCTCCAACACAGCCTTAGAGGAGCCACCATCCTGGGGACCTCTGTGGTGGGTCCAGAACCTCCCCAGCCTGCCCCAAATGTCATGTGCCCACTCAGCAGTGGCTCATATCAGCTATGCCACCTGGAATCATCTGGCCAGCAGGATGTCCAGCCAGGTTTGTAGCCCATTAGCCTTTCTCTAGCTCAGAAGGTCCAGGCTGGGGAGGTCTGGCGCTGACCCTGGTCACTGCAATGTAAGGAAGATTATTAAACTCTTAGAGAGTGTCTGAAGGAGGACAGTGAGGATGGTGAAGGGTTTGGAGCTGTTTGAGAGGTGGCTGAGGAGGGTACTTGATCTATTCAGCCTGGAAAGGAGGAGACTGAGGGGACACCTCATTGCAGTCTACAATTTCCTTGTGAGGGGAAGAGGACAAATAGACACTAATCTCTTTTTTCTGGTGACCAGTGACAGACCCGAGGCTGGAGCTGTGTCAGGAGAGTTTTTAGTTGGATATCAGGGAAAGGTTCTTCTCCAGAGGGTGGTCGGGCACTGAGCAGGCTCCCCAGGGCTGTGGTCACAGCCCCAAGTCTGCCAGACAGCCCTCTCAGTCACAGGGTGGGATTGTTGAGGAGTCCTGTGCAGGGCCAGGAGCTGGATTTATTGATCCTTGTGGGTCCCTTCCAACCCAGGATATTCCATGACTCCGTGGTTCTGTGCCTGCCGCTACCACTCCAGGCAGGGGATGGTGGGGGCACCCATGGCGCAGGCTCCTTCTCTCTGGAGGGGGCTGCTCTGAGTCCAGACCCATGGCATGCCTGTGGCAGGAAGCCGAGCCTGAAGCACAGGCTTTAGCTGGTGTGTAATTGCTCAGCCAGCTGAGCCTGGCACCCGGCAGAGATCCGGGATGAGCACAGAGCCTGCCTGTCTCCTTGCGGGATGGGCTGAGCAGCGCAGAGCCAGCAGCACGTCCCCATGGCACAGGGTGAGGTGTGGGACCCCGGGTGGGACAGCTCCCTGCCCTCTGTCCCACTCCTGGGGTCCCCACAGCCCGGCCCCCCGAGCCTGGCGATGGGCACGGGACAGGGACAGGCTCCAGAGCAAAGGCACCTTCCCTGACCTGAGCCAGCCTGGAGACAGAGCTCCGTCTGCTCCTGGCCAGAAAGGAGGGAGCAGTTGAGAAAATGAATACAGTATTTGCAAGGACTTCAGGAATTGTTCCCTTGTTAATAGAACTGCAATTTGTGGAAATATGATGGAGGGTGAAGGTCTGCAAATACTTAGAGGAATAATGAGCATTGTAAGCAACAAGCACCACAGGGGAGTATGAGAAATAGATTGTACCAGACAGGCCATTTCTGCATAATTACACAATTAGTGGACTGGGGAAGACAGCGGATAACCCTTCGCAGTGTGCTGTGGTGCGGCGCAGCCCGCGCTGGAGACTGGAGCTGGAACAGCTCGCCCGATGTGGAAAGGCTCGATGGAGGGAGGAGCGGCCGCGGGGACGCTGCCCGGGCGGATGGTCACTCCCCGCACGGTGTGACGGGGTGGGGATAACGGGGGACAGGCGCGGAACACCCCCGTGCCGGGCTCCCCAAAGGTGCAATGCAAATGAGGGGAGAGCGCAGGGAATAAATGTCGGCAGGGAGGGTTTTGACAGTGAGCAGAAGAGGATGATTTTGGTAATAGTCTGCAAGAAACACAGCTCATACCTTTGGGCAACAACAATTACAGGCAGAATTATGTAATGAGAAGGCGCTGTTTGGGAAGCAGGAACTTGGAGTGAGCCCTGGCTGCCTGAGCAGATCACAAGAGCTCAGTGGCGCTGAGCTCTCTGCTCCAGGCACCCACGGGCAGAGGTGGCAGTCGGTGGCATCTCCCTAGGCCAGCTGTGGCCTCACCTGTGCCATAGCGAACAAGGCAGAAGTGAGCTGGCAGCGACCCAAAAAGACAATGGCAAAGGGTGGGAGGCCTTCCTTCAGCCTGGAGGAGGCAAATAAATGGAGTGGCTATGAGAAGGAGGAGGGAATCAAAGTCTGGAGATGGCTCCTCTTGTACTCTGTGCCCTCACACCTGCACTAAGAGGCAGCAAGTTGGGGAGGACAAAAATAATAACGCAGATTTGCTGCTGCTTCTTTCCCTCTGCAAAGTCAAAATCATTCCCCGGGGCTCTTCTATCTCTGGATTAGAGGAGTTATGCAAAGAAAGTGCTCTCTGCACTGCCCTGATCCTAAGGCAGCCCGGAGCAAGGCACAGATTTGCCCCTCCACACTCCTGGTGGGACACAGAGCTGCCTGGAATCCCTTCGGGCTGATCTCACCTGCCTGAGTAGCTGGTGCTGTCAATTCAGGTTCTTCCATACTGAATTATTTCTGGGAATCACCAGGGACTCCCCTCTCCACCTCCTTCCCCACACATCCTGGAGGAATTCCCTCTGCAGCTTGTTTTCTGTGCTGACATCACCTGGCTTCCCTGGTACGGGAAGAGAATGTCGCTGTTCTCACGGCTGCCTGAGCTCCCCTTTTCCCTTCTCCCTCGGGCAGAGACAACAGCAGATGCTTTTCCCTGCCCATCGCTCTCCCTGGAGCGTGAGGAGTGGGGCTGGCAGCTGTGGCCCTGCTCTGTTGCTGTCCCCTAGCCACCCAAAGCAGGGAGTGTCACAGACAGCCGGGGTGTCAGTGCCAGCCTGCCTGGGAACACAGGTCACAGGGCTGGACAGGGAGGTGATGGGAACTCCATCCCTGAACAGGGCCTTGGATGTCTCATGGTCTGGGAATGGAAAGGATAAAGTTAATTTTCTTTGGCCCACAATTGCCATGTTTCAGCATTTTGATCAAAACAACACCAATAACACACTAAGACTCTAACTTTTGTTAGAGTAGATTTGGGGCCATGCAATAGGCTGGAGGGGACACAGGCAGGTACCTGACCACAGAGATATCTCCACACCATTCCACATCATGCTTGGCAGTAAATGGGTTAACCATCTGCTTGGGAGCAGGCTGGGCATTGTGTACTCATGGAAGGGGATGAGTGATTGCCTTTGCATCACTTGTTTTGTTTTCTTCTCTTCTACTCATCCTTCACTTATAAAACAGTTGTTATTACTGTTATTTTTATCTTGACCCCCAATTTTCTTGCTTTTATTCTTCCTTTTCTCTTACCTCATCCCACCGGGGGTGGGAAGGAGTGAGCCAACATCTCTGTGATGCTTAGCTGCCCACTGGGGTTAACCCAGCAGCTCCTCCATGGATTCAAATGCAGTACATCCAATTACTCTGCTGCTTCAGGCACATTTTCATCAGGCAAATACAACACAGAAAAACACGTGCCCTGCATAATGTACTTGTCCATCTGATCGTGCTCTCCACCCACAACATTGCAGTGAGTGATGCTGTATCTGCTTTTCTTGGTCTTTTAAGGTCCTGGGAGAGGTTTCTGGGAAAGAACCTTCATTTGGGTAGAGATACAATCTCTAATTGTTTTTTTAGCATTTCTCTGAGGCAGAGCTCAGTGTTCTGGTCGATATCCTTGCAGAGGCTTTCCAAGATGCTGGTGTGTTGTTGGTAGGACCTTACAGCTGCACTCTCTGGGGCTTGCACAGAGCCAGAAGCAAGCTGGACCCATGATGAGGTGAGCCCTTCCTTTATGGACCCTCACGAGCTCTTGTACATCTGGGGTCTCTCACTTGCAGTCTCTTGCCCAAGTTCAGATCTCTGGAAATGCCAAGAGCAGCTTCTGATCAATTTTGCTCTGTGTGATCTCAGTTCCTCCTGTCAAGCTTTATCCTGTCCAAATTCTCTTCTGAATGGGGGAGCTTACACAAAATATGTGCCTTTTCTGTCCTTGGCCCTGTGGCTGTGGTTTTTCATTCATTTTGTCTTGCAGACATCCTGTGGGTCTGGGCAGCAGCCTGTGGGTGTAGGTGTGAGGAGCTGATGGACGTGTGGGATAGGGAGGAGCGATGCTGGCTCAGAGTGGTTGCAGGGAAGCAGAACCTCCTACAGACCTCTGCAGGCTGTGCACGGGTCTGGCACAGTGCTCAGCCAAGGATCACTCTTTGATCCACTCAAAGAAGCAGCTGAGGTGTCAGAGTGCCCCTCACACAGGCTCTGCCTCCACTTCCACTCCTCCAGCTCCAGACTGACCCTGCGAGCAGGCAAAGGGCTGAGCTGGAGAGGCTTCATGCTATCCCTCAAATATGAACATTCCTAAAAGCAACTTTCCCATTTCTTTGTGGGAGGCTATAACCTGCTGGGGCCTTCAGCACTTTAGCAGAGCTGCCTCTAGAGAAAAAGAGACCATAAGAATTAATGGAATTTTCCACAGAACTTCCTAACCATTTCTGGCCAGACCTAGTTGCAAGGGGTGAATGGAGGATGCCCTGTTCATTGATTTCATGTGGAAATTGCTGTTATTTGCAGGGGCAGGAGGAGGAAATAAAGAGGAAATGTTAAAGGAAATGGCAGATGTCTCTTGCTGGGATGATAAACATCAAGGAGGATTTCAGAGGTGCTGAGGGCTGGGGTGGAGGGGTCAGCAAGGAGCTGAATTCTGCTTTTAAAGTGTCTGGGCTGGCTCATGGGCACAGACACAGTAACATAACTAGAGCTGTCCCAGAGTGATGAATTTGTGCCACTTCACAGGAGGGCTGTTCTGAGCAGCCTCAGAAGCTCAGTTTGGGAGATGGAAAGGGCAGATCTGTGATTTAAACCCATCACTGAAGCCCATCAGCTGAGCCTGCTCACACATGAGCCCTCCATGCCACCCTTCCAAAGCAAGGATGGAGCCTGAGTCCAAGCTCAGCAGGGACTGTGTGTCACGGCTGTGATGGGCCAGGAGCATCCATAGTCACGAGGAGTGACTGACCTGGTAGCTGTGGGAGGGCACCCAGGCTTCAAAGGGCACCTGTGTGACAAATGGCACCCACAGAGACACCTCACAGTGCCCATCTTCTCCAGCAGTGGAGTCTGGTGTAGCCCCACTTCTCACCCACATGGAGCAGCTGCAAACAAGGGCTGGGATTTCTCTAAGGTGGCAGACTCTGCTGACATCCAAGGGATGGGCCTGCTGAAGGTGTCAGCAGTGGGTTGAGGACACCTTCAGGAGGTGTTTGTCTTTCTGCCTGCTTTCAGAATGAAATTCAGCCGGACTTCAATAAGATTTGGTAAAACGTTCACTTTTGTGAGCAAAACCGTGTATGGTTGTAAGACATAACTGCTATGTGATGAATGCTATCAGGATGAGGATTTGATTTCTTAAGGATGAAAAGGAAAGGGAGATGCTTGCTGTATGAAATATCCTACTTGGGCTGACTGTGTCAGGTCTCTATCAAACATCCACAAGACTTGTCCCCTTTCAGAACTGCATGTGCAGGTGCAGTGGGTGTGAGGCTGGATTTGGGAAAAGGCAGATGGGAAACTGAGAATGGCAAAAATGCCATTTGTGCAACACAGAGATATCAGGCGATGCTTGAGTGGAGCTTAGTTGTCCTTATTGGACAGATAAATAGCTCAGCAAGTGATTTTTCTCTTTTCCTTCGTGGCAACAAAAGATGTGGCAGCAAGAGCTGCAAAAGGAAGGATTTTTTTTTTAGCTTAGAAGTGCCTTTCCCAGCTTGTCAGTTCCAACAGACAAACCTATGGCACAGCTTGTGTTGAGCTGGTGGTCCAGCAAGTGCCAGTAACTTTTCTGGCAGAAGACACTTGTGAGGGAATAAACCCCCAGGGTCTCAAGCAGTGGTACGAGGGCTTTGCAGGGGGTTTGCTTCAGAAAACTTCAGGTGGGACTCTGCTTGTCAGGAGCCTCAGCTTTGCTGCTTTCACGTTCATGATGCTGTAGCCTTTTTGCCAAGTCTGCTGTGCCTTGTAGGAGCAGGGTCATAGAGAAATGGTGTCCAGCAGGTTGCATTGATAAGCTAAAGGGACTCTCACAGGTACAGCCCTACTGTGCCTTCCTTTATTCCGCATCTCCAGAAATAATGTGCAAGTATTTCTGGCTACAGCCAATTTTGGGTTGACTCCACCGTTAAGCAGGAGCTGGCAGTTCCAGGACAGTCCATGGAATGTGACACAGAGGTTCCCCAGAAGCTGATGGCCACCTCCTGGTGATGCCAGTGAAGGCAGAGTTAAGCCAACAGTGGAAGATTGTGAGAACGCCACCATTCAAAATGGGTCATTGTGCTCCCGAGATTGCTGCTGTAAATGCAGCCACAGACGCGTGCGGAGCGTGCGCGCCTGACTTCGCTCCTGAAATTTGGAGTCTGCAGGAGCTGGAACGGGCTTGCCGTCTGGGTTTCAGCTAATATCAAGGAGCAGTGATGGCTCAGAGTTTTTTATTAATCCCCATCAGGCTGGGAGGTGTTGTAATAATTTCTTTCCAGATGCAAAGCTTGCTGTTTTTCCCTGGAGAGCACACTGCTGTTCCGCACGGGAGCAGCGCCTTCGATCCTCCCAGAAAAGGAGCCAGAGTGCAGAGCAGCAGCGTCACTCTCCTCCACGGACTCCATTCTCCACCAAGCTGATCTGGGATCTTTGTTTGAAGAAGCAATTCCACAGCATCTGTTGGCAATGGATACCATGTTGGGGATGAGGTAGGGAGGTTCTCTTTTGCCTGATCTCTGTTCTGATTTCCAGGGGATTATAAAGGATCCCCACTTGTCAGGTTTGCACATAGGCAAATCCTAACAAGGGTAAGGATTATCTGCCTGGTAAACTCACGCTGCTGCTCAGAATGCTGGATTTCATGCAAGAATTATCGGTGCTTAAGGTATGGCTCAGCATCTTATATAATTACATCCCTCTTTTCCTTCGAGCCTAAAGCTGTACAGGAATTGTAGAGACTGAAAAACCCATGTGTTGATGATGGTTTAGGTTATAACTCTCCACAAAGCTGTTTAAAGCCATAAACATTAAAAGCTGTTTTAGAATGAAATATGAAGTGACTTGTGAGAGCACAGCCATTAAAATAGGCACCAACCACCAGATGAGGCACCTGGGACACCAAGCTGGAATCCACTCCCCATCGGAAGGTTTGATTGTATCAGTGCAGCCACAGCAGGACTGAAGTCGTGTGCTGGATGTAGCTCCTGTGTGTGGGTGCTGGGATTGCTCAGGAGAGAGCGTATTCCACACAATCCATGATGAAGCTGGATCCAGAGGGGCGGGTCCCTACCCCGGGACAGGGGCCAGCCCACTGGCTAAGGTATCAAGAGGTACAAGATGCACAAGATGCACACCTGCCAAGGTAAAAATTAATCTGCATGTAATATTCCTCACCTGTTACAGGTGAGACTGGGATTGTGCCAAGGTACAAAAATAGCCACACTGGGTGGTGCTAGTGCTGTTTCTTCCCATCACAAATCCCAGGCTGCTGGGGATGGTAGGGCCAAGCCACACACTGCCACTTCTTCTTAGACTTAGATTTTCATTTTCTGATGCTGAAGCTGAGCTATGCACAGCTTCACTCTCTGAGCACTGTTCAGCAGTAGGGAATCTTTGATTATTCATTCATTTGGAAAAAGGAGGGGGAAGAAAAGGTAGGGCATCATCTTAGCTGCGTTTGTTACCTTTAAAAACTTCTGCTAAACAGAAAGACTTTAGAAAGATGATCCCAAGAGCACAGAGACTTTGTGTCCTTAACAGGAATGGAGGCAAAATTGCTGGAGTGGAGGAAGAGCTATGGTTTATCTTCAGAAATGGTGGGGAGGAGCTTAAAAATACGGTCCTCATGTGAAGAAATTTATGGGAAAAGCTATTTCAGGATGAAAATATAATTGCAAAAGAAAAGAAAGGAGAGAGGAAAATGTGATTTTTATGACACACATCCATTTGAGACACATGTGCTGGCAAGGAGTAAAACATCCGTGTCCCTCAAAACTCACCAGATTTAACACTAAAACCAAGAGTTTGGGCCTCATGATACCTGGTAAATGCTGCCTTATGGATTTAGGTGGCTGTGTTAATCCCTGGCCTGGGGACAGTGCCCCTGATGGGTTTCCATTCATACAAGATAAAAGATGGGAGCTGTAACCATACAGGCATAGAACACTACTGAGGATTCCAAGGAACTGTTTTCCCAAGGCTGAGGAAAACTGGGTGAAATTGGTTGGGTGGTAAAACGTTCTCAAGAAAATGAGTAGAACTGGGAGCTCTTTGAGCAGAGGCCAAGAAAGCTGAAATTTCAGAGTCATGAATATGGACAATGTTTAGCCCATAGATGTCCTATCCTGGTAGCACTGAAAGACACAACTGGAAGCAATAAGAAGATCAATAAATTTAGTAAAGAGAAAAATAGTAATAATCCATGTATATCTGGAATTATGATGTGTAGACAACAAGCTTAAAGACATCTGGAGGGAAATGGCCTATCAAGTAGAGCTCAAGTACAGAATCACAGGACTTTACAAACATATTAGCTAAGAGAAATATGGTAATGAGCCAAAGAGTGGAATAACCATGTGGGAATCATCATTCATAACGACCCAAAAGACATTAACTGGTCAGTAACCACTATTACCTTGCTTTTAAAAAAGAAACAATATGATGGACTACTGCAGTCCTGTTACAAGGAAACATGGAGGGTCTGGTGAAGAGGAGGCTTCAGAGGACGCTTCAGGGAGACCTAACAGGTACTTAAAGGATTACAGGAGAGCTGGGAAGGGACTATTCAGGGGGGCATAGAGTGAAAGAATAAGGGGAATGGCCTTAAGCTGAAACAGGGTAGGTTTAGATTAGATATTAGGAAGCAATTCTTCCCTGTGAGGGTGTTGTGGCCCTGGCACAGAGTGCCCAGAGCAGCTGTGCTGTCCCGGGATCCCTGGAAGTGTTCAAGGCCAGGCTGCACGGGGCTTGAAGCAATCTGGGATAGTGGAAGGTGTCCCTTGGAATAACATGAGCTTCAAGGTCCTTTCCAACCAAAACCATTCTATGGTTCTAGGTTAAAACAATGTATTTTAGGCTCCAACTCCAAATCAGCCAACTTGGGAGCTTTCCTGTCACAGTTCAGAGCAGGTTTGCTCAGGTGCTGCCTGGTGTTCCCATCTCAGCTTCCCATTAGGCTTTGTCCCAGTACTCAGTGTGATGATGTCCTCTGCTCAAACTGCAAGGGGAGTGTTGGAAGGTCTCCTTTGCCCCTCACTTACAGGTGAGTGTTCAACTAACAGGTACCAGAAAGCCAGTGCTGGCAGGAGGTCACTGCTCCATGAGGTGTTTCTGTGACATCATTGTCACCAGCAACCTGGAGGTGAAAATGCTGATAAAATCAGCAGGAGAGACAGACTGGTGGGGTTTCAAGGGTCACTGGGGAGAAAGGAGCTAGAGAGGGTACTCGATGTGGCTTGGCACACTGGCCCCTTGAAAACAAAGTGAAGCTTCACCACAGAGGCTGGGGCTGTGAAAGAGCAAAATAATTCCTCTTGGTGACCCCATCTGGCAGAGCAGAGACTTGATAGGACCTGCAGTAGAAACACAGAGGGACAGATTTTCCATGTAAAGCCCAGTGCCTGAATGTAGCACTTGAGAGTTAAAAGGCTGGGAATGGGTGGCAGTAGGGATTTTGCCTCTGTATTTTCCTCTGTCCACAAGAGACAATGGAATAGCGCCTGGTTTCTGTGTTCTTAGCTTAAGTAGGATATTGCAAAATGGGATAGCCACAGATATGATCCTGAGCTGGAGAAAATGCCGTACAGCAAGGAAAAAAAAAAAAAAAAACTCGATCTGTTTAGCTTATCAAAAAAGAAAATTGAGGGACAACTTGATTACAGAGTGTAAGTACTTCCATGGGAGAAAATACCAGTTGCTGAAGGGCTTTTTAATCTAGAGGAGAAAACAAGAGTAAGAAACAATGGCTGGACAGTGAAGCCAGATATTTCACTTCAGAGCAGGCAGACATTGTTAACAATGAGGGTGATTAACCACTGGGAGAGGATCCCAGGGGGGCTGATACCTCGTTCATTTCTTGATGTCCACACACCAGGCGGGAGCGCGTCTCTGGAGGACACGCTTTGCTCACCAGTGCGGAACTGGATTTGATTCATGGAGAACTGGATCAAATGTGCTCCCCAGTGCCCAACAACTTCGGGCCCCTTTGGGCCTTTGAAGCCCTTAGCTGCTTCTGGGAGTGATTTGGCACTTCTCTGGGGCTTTCCAGCTGGGGATCCTGATGGACTTTTGAGGCGACGTCAGCATGGGCAGCCCTGCAGAAGGGGACCGGGCTGAGTCACTCATCACATGTTGGACTGTGGAAAGGGTCTGATTAACCCCCAAGCAGGTGAGATGTGGGCTTAACCAACCATCTAGAGCTCCCAGAGATGGAGGACAGAGACAAGAAGGGCAGGTAAGGGCTCTCCAGCTGTTCCTAACTTTTGGAAAGGCTTCCTGAGACAGCAAAGAGCTGGGTGCAACAGCAGGTGAAGTCACTGATTTATGGTGGGAACAATAGGAAGAGAAAGGCCAACTTAACCCCTCTGTAGGATCAAAGCAAAATGAAAATAGTTGGCAAACTTCTGCCCTTCTCTTTAGACTCCACTGCCTCTCTCACAGCACTGTCAGAACCTCAGCAACTTCCCAAAATACTCATTTCTGTGATGCTCCAGAAGCTGTTCAGAACTTACTTTCCATCAGAGACAGGATCAGCAAGTGGAAAACCACCTCTGGACTTCATGTGTCCAAGAGGCTCCCGGGTGAGCTTCTCCTGTCCCATAGCCCTGCTTCCCTCACCCTCCCTCTGCAACCCAGGGCATCTCTTCAGCCAACTGGGAGCAGTGAGCAAACGGTTAAAGTTTTGCTTCTCCACCCAGTGGTGGGTGTTGTCTGTGTCAGAAACAATATAAGAACAGTCGGAAGTTGCAGCTGGCAAGTAACATTTGGAGTAGCAGTCGTGGGGCATATAGATCTGGTGTGGACTGTCTTTTCCTGAGACTGTAAACACTTGTGCAGAATGTCCGAGAACAAGAAAAAAGGGAAAGGAAAGAGCAAAAAGAACAAAGAAGGGAAAAAAGGGGAAAGACAACCTGACCCAGGAAAAGGTACTTCCCATTTTTAACAAATTTTACTTAAAGGAAGAAGAGACAAGCCAGCAGGAAAGTGGGTTGCATGAGGGTGCAAATGCCAGGGATGGTTTACCAGGCGAGTGTGCAAATCTCTGCATCTCATTCATATTTCATGCTCTTATAGGTCTGCTTTTGTTACAGGTCTGCTTTCTTCTTCACATTATCTCCTTTTTCTCTTTCCTTTTTTTTTTTTTTTTTAATGTAAATACCCAAAGCCCCAAGACTTCAGGGCAATATACTCTTTCATGAACAGCAGTACTCAGCTCCTGTCATGGTGATAGGGGAATTGAGGGGGTTTGTGCTGATTCTCTGGGGGCTCTGCTGTGTGGTGATTTGCTGCTTAGTTGGTTGTTTCTTTGCTTCTTCCTGAGGTAAATATCAAAAGCCATAATTTTGGAGGATCACAGGTATTGTTCCTTGAGACAGACCAACAGAGGTCGGATTTTAGTTACAGCCTCTGTTTTTGCACTACTGCAATGACCTGTAGTGAAAGACACGTGGGCTCTTTGCTGATATGCTGATATTCCTGAAGTCATGTTGTTCTTCAGAGATCTGACTGCTCCTTGCTGACTGAGTAAGGCAGTATTTATGATATTGCCAGGATTAAATGTTTTAATAGATACAGTTCGATTCCTGAGTACATGGGTAGTGCAAGAAATGTCTTGGAAAGATACAGAAGATTTGGTGGTAATGCAGCCCAGTGTAATTCCTTTCTCTCTCATGGTATCAGGGAGGGATTATCCTGGGCTGTTTCTTATCTGTGGTTTATCTGGCAATGCATTTGGAGAGAGCAGCAACTGTGTCAGGCTTTGTGTTGTATCAGTGTTAAAAGAGGCTGTGAGCTGGACCGGGTCCTGTCCTGAGCCTGCCAGTTCAGCTCCTCTCTTGCCTGGCTGCAGTTCTGCTCTTGGTCCTGCTGCAGTGACATGAGTGACCGCTCTTGACCTGAGCAGGTTTGTTCTGGCTCTACAATGGCATCACTGGTGGCAGGATTTGCCCCTTCCCTTTTTCATCCCTTTGCCCTGAGCA
Source organism: Thryothorus ludovicianus (assembly GCA_013397245.1). Lineage (NCBI taxonomy): Eukaryota > Metazoa > Chordata > Aves > Passeriformes > Certhiidae > Thryothorus > Thryothorus ludovicianus. The sequence goes on along the minus strand of VZTB01010319.1, from coordinate 80,310 downwards.
TGGAGACCCTGCTGTGCCCAGAGCAGGGGCTCCTCCACCGGCTCTGCCCCGAGCCGCTGGGGTGGCAGTGGGTGCTGATGCTGTGGCAGGCTGGTGACAACAGAACAGAGCTGATGTTCCTGTGGGATTGGGGAGGAGACTTTTGGGAAAGTTTCAAGTCAGGGAGCTTAGAATCACCAGGCAGAAGCAACAGCTACATGAAGGTGACAGGCTGTGCCCTGGGGGCTCAGAAGGGTGCAGGGGTTGGGGACGGTCTCAAGCCATCACCAAAATGCACAGAGGACACAGGGCAGTGCCTGCAGGGTGGGCATCTCCTTTGCTGGGAGTAGGAGGGGCTGGGACTGGGAGGCACTGGCTTGGGCACAGTGGGGACATGAGGCACTGGGACTGCCCAGGGAGCAGCCACCTGCTTTGAGAAGGGCCAGGTGTGAGCTGGGGCTCAGTTTTGTAGTGCCACATCAAAGCCCTGCAGTAGTTCACAGCCCTGGAGAGAAAAAGGAAAGACCCTTTACCTGTTGTTACTCCCACTGACAACCAAGTCTTCTGCTGAGGTGCATTGTCAGGCTGTTCTGTCACACACAAATCCCACAGCTGGCACCTTGGCTGGAGTGCAACCCCCTTTCTCCCTACTATGGATCCAGAGTAGCATTGGGGGTGATTGCATTGATCAGGTGGCGGAGTCACCATCCCTGGAGGTGTTCAAGAAATTACTGGATGTGCCACGCAGTGCTCAGGTCTGATTGAAAAGGTGGTGATTGGCCAAAGGCTGGACTTGTTGATCTTAGAGGTCTTTTCCAACCTAAATGATTCTATGAGTTTATGATTCCATCATCCTCTCTGTACCTCAACCAGAGAACTGAAAGGTTCTGTATTTGGCTTGCACACCATCCTTTAATTTGCGTTCCTTGTTGGCTGCATTGTTTAGATCCAGGTCACTTGTTTTCCCTGTGCTGCTACAGAGGTTGCCACCCTCTTTGGGTCCATCAGAAGAAGACATTTGGTTGTCTGTGGTGTCCCTGAATCAAACCCCACTTTGGGTTGGGCAGGTTGGGTCCAATGGAACCTGAGAACACCTTTTCACATCATTGGTCGCCTTGGCTATGTGGTCTAAGGGACACCATAGCAATGGTTCCCCAAAAGAGCCTTTAGAAGTGAAGAGTTCCTCCTCCAACCCCTTCTGAGTGGATGCCCCAGTCCAGGCACACAGATCCTCACTCTGGGCAGCAGATCATCCAGTGGAGCATTTCTTCAGCTCGAGGCTGGACCTCAGGCTGCTCTCCAGTATGCCCAGGGAGACACAAAAACCCAGCCCTGGCACACACCAGGCCACAGACTGGGCACTGTCAGGGGAATTTGTGTTCTCTGTTTTCCCAGGCTGTAGAATTTCCCTGCAAACGGGATGTGCTGACCCTACTGAAACCAGGAGGCAGAAGAGGAATCTACAAAAATCTCATGCAGTCTCTATAGATATCAGGACAGGAGCACTCAGTTGATTGTCTGTGCAGGGGAAAGTAAGGGACTGATGGCAGTGTGCAAAGCCTCCATCCTTGACACTGCATCCCTGAGCAGCCTCTGCTGAGGGCCAAACTTTGATCCCTATGACATTCTGACTGTCTTGCTCTACTCCTGTGCTCTTCGGTGTCTGCATGGAAATTACACTGAGACACCCCTTTGGGTGTGCTCTGCAGAGCCCCAGGACAGCTCTGGCATGGCCAAGACTCACCTGGACCTCCAGAGGTGATGTCCCAGCCCTGCCAGCTGCTCTGGGGAATTGCCCCAGGTAAAGCTGCTCACTGCCAGTGAACCAGAGCAGCAGAATCACCTCTGGAAGGAAGGGAGGGCTGAAACAGTAGTTTCAGGAAAGAGCATCCATGTGCCGTGGGGTGTGCTAGATTTCCCCTGAGGTCTCTAAAACTCAGGGGAGGAGAGGATTTGTCTTCCACTGTGGCTTTCAACACAATTGTTTTGGCTTCTGTGAATGTGTAAAAGAGGATTGCTGATCTCGTGTGAAATGCTAGCTTTGTTCTGAGGACAAGGACTGTCTTTAACCTAAACTCACATTTTCATGCCTCTAGTGATGCAGCTGTCCTAAAGAGACTGCCTTGGCTACAGCTCTAGCCAGTGGAAGAGCCTGTGAAGGCCTCCAGAGGGAGATGGTGTCCACCTATGGAAACAAACCATCAGGATCCCTCTTTTAGACGTTTGTGACATGCATTGAAAAACAGATGGCCTGTGTCCTACCCAGCACGTGTGGAGGGCACACCCTGCAGGGACTACGTGAGCTGCATGATGTAGGAACAGACCCACAAATTAATGTGAAATGCTCCCACAAAGTTCGGGTTTGGGAGAGAATTTCCTCACTGCAAGAGAAGATGTATTTTATCATGTACTGTGCATGGCATGGGGCAGTCAAAGTCATGGCATTGAGACAAGACCGTGAGGGCAGCTGCCCTGGCACATTCTGAAAGATTTGAGGTAGATTTTGGGGAAGTGGGATAAAAGGACCAGGACCAATGCACACGTTCACAGCAGAGCTGAACAGAGCCAGAGCTGTGGCAGGGGATTGGGATGAGGGGAAAAAAGGGCTGAAGGAAGCTTTGCTAGCAGGATAGGCAAGGAGAAAGTTGAAAAGGGTCTGAATTTCATCTGTACTTTCCTGAGGTCACCTGGGGAGAAAAGGATAGAGAAATGTAAAGCATTTGGTTGGTTAAATTCCCCAGCAATTCCTTGCATTCTCTCTTATTTTTATTTGGTGTTGAGGGAAACATTGCATGTGCTTCAGCTTTTTGTTGTTTGTCAGTGCCAATAAGCTGGCAGCACAGGCACTGGGCTTTCTCTTGAACTGCCCGTGGCAATTGCTAACGCTGGAAAACTACTCAGAGAGCAGGTGAAGAGTCTCTGCAGAGAGTGTCTCATGTTTCAGTAGGAACTGGCTTGACCTCAGTTCCCAGATGAGTCAGGAATTGGTAGAAAGGTTGTGCACAAGGATCTTGCGATTGAAACTCCCAAAGCTTGAAGGGGCAGGTGCCCCCGGGCACGAGCCAGCAGTGGGACTGTAGCAGAGGCAGGTGCACATTGCCCATGTCTGTGAGCCTGGGGTGCTTTAGAGTGCTGCCACGTTACCACAGAGACTGGGGAGGGATGTGGGAGCCCCTTGCAGATGCTCTGTGGTGTAAGCTCGTGGCCTCAGAGGTACTCAACAGCAGCACAAACACAACAGCTCCCTCAGTGCCAGCCAAAGCTCCTCTGTGTGGGCTGTGTCCACACTGCAGGGTGAACATGCTCCTGATTTGTTCTCAGTTTTCTGCTCACAGGAAAGTTCTAAGGAGCTTGTAGAAATATTAGCCAAAAAGTTTTGTTTACAAGAAGAATAACCCCCAGTGGATATCCTACAGTAGCAGTTCTGTTTTCTATAAAAACCCAGGCACACAAGGTACCAGATGTCAGCCATGCTCCAGGATCTGTCCACATGCATGTTTCCACTGGCTGGATCCATGGGCTGGTGTTCTGTGGCTCGGAGCACACATGGGGACACTTACCACGCACTGGGGAACGTGCAGTGACTTGCTCAGCTTTGGGAATGGAGGGGGTCTGACTCACAAGATCCAGTGATTCATGCTGGGGTAGAGGTAAATCCCAGCTCCTTTCTGGTCTTCCCTGGAGCCCTGCTGAAGGAGGGATTGAACAGAACATGCAGCTCTGTTCCTCCACTGTCTATGGCTCAGAGTTTCAGGTGTTAATACAAGCAGGAGTTATGGCAGAGGGATCCAGCAGGGCTGAGGGATAGCCCATCTCTCCACTCAGGCAGACTGCAGGGCTGGCAGAGGGGCAGGGTGCAGCAGAACAGTACATTAGTAAGTAATCCCACTATGGATCCAAAAGCTGGTGAGTCAGAGCCCTGGGCATTCCATTTTCAATCCCTTTTTGGAGGTGTAAGTAACCTGGGAAAGGCAGTCTCTGGAAAGAGGAGGAACATCTGGAGAGGGGCTGAGCACAGCCTGGCTGCCGACCTTGGAGGTCATGTGCTCAGCTCATTCTCCTGCCTCATTAATGTGATGGGCTCCAGCTGCAACCCGGCTGAAGGAAAGCTGTGCTGCCATGAGCAGCCTGGCTTTGACATCCTTCCTCCTGCTCTGAGTGCTGCCCTGAGCCCTAGGCTGGGCTCTGTGCTGAGCTCCAATGGAACTGCAGCCGAAAACTGCTCAGAGGAGGTGGGATCAGACTATGGCAGGTCATCCTGTGGCAGTGAAATGGGGGGAGGTAAGCCTCCTGTTCCTCTGACTCCTCCTCCTTTTCCCTCAGATTCCAATGAGTGCTTTCAGGTGCATGAGGGGGGATGTTCAGCATGGGGGTTTGATTCCCCTGTGCCTTTTCCAGTGCCTGAGAGCTCTGTTACAGCTCTTGAAATATGCAATGAGTGGAGCTTTGGGTAACACACCTCCTGCTTGGGTGTGCTTGTTTTCCTCTGGCAGCAAAGCTCCATAAAAAATACAGTGTCACTTGAAGAGAACTTGAAGAAATCAAGAGGAGCTTGAGAGATGCAACTCATGCCTAAGATCCTAAACCCAGGCTGTTTCCTTTAGCTGAGAAGTCACAAGACTGTGAAATCCAAGTAGAGGCTGGATGTCTGTGCTAGAAACAGAGCAGAGGCTGTGGGATAACCTGGAGCTGTCCTCTGCCCAGCTGTGTCACTGGGGATGAGGCTGGAGGCCGTGGAAAGCTGGGCAGGAGCCTCCCAGCGCTGCTGGCTGTGCTGTGTGGAGCTCCTCGCCCTGGCTCCTGTCAGCGAGCGCTGCCCTGGGGCTGCTCAGGGACCTGCTGGCAGGGAAGGCACCTTGGGAGGGCGAAGGCCTCTCTGGCAGGGCTGGAGCTCGGACATGCATCACTTGCTGTGCTGACCTCCTGTCTGGGGCAGGACAACAAAATCACATGGCTGGGAAAAGGGGACTCTGCCCACAGGGAAGCTCTCGCTGGACCCTCAGGGGACTGACTGGAGCAGAACTGCTGGTTCCCTCCACATCCCATGGGAGTGTCCAGAGCAGGGAGAGGCGTGTGTGAGCTCCAGGCTGAGTCCTGGCCCTGGCTCTGGTGCTGTGCCCAGGGAACAAATGGTGTTTGAACCAATGTGACCTGGGATGGTCTCCTCTCCAACACGGGCAGCGCTCCGTCGTTGCATTTTTGAGATGTTTCAAATGGTAACAACAAATACAAGAGATAATGGTAAAAATTAAACATTTTAGGTAATTAATAACTCTGGTAATTAGGTTTGGCAGACTCAGTCATCAGTTCTTATAATGGATTTTAGTTCAGGCGTGTCTGGAAGGCAAGAGCTCCTCAATACGAGGGAGAGGTGCTTTGCAGAGGAGGTCAATAAGCCACACGAGGCTGTCTCTGTGCAGCAATGATGTGATCAAACTTATGAGGAGTCTGGTGGTCCTGGAGCTCTTCTACAATGTGCTTCATCCCTACTATCCCCTTAGATTTTTGACTACAAATAGAAGTCAGAGCCCAGTTTTTCTTGCTAAATTTTCATCCACAGTGAGGATGAGGAGAAGGGAACCACATTTATTTTCAAAGTCTGATATTTGGTGGCTGGCAGACCAGAAAAAGAAAGACAGCCAAAAATGTGTGAGGTGGACAGAAAAAGTGTTCTTTAGGCAAGCAGTGAAACTTTAATTTACCTTAAGTCTACGATAAAGTCAGGTGCTTTAGTGTTTAGTTGGTTTATTTTTAAAAAGAGAGACCCCAGAAATTTGAACCACATTTCCTGCATCATTGACTGAGGATTGGAAGCCCTTCAGAGAAACTTCTTTTTGGTGTCAGAATTTGCACATTTGCTTAATTTGAGGGTAAAATCAGGTTGAAATCCAGCCATCAGGTTCTCAGCAGATGTTTCTTTGACCTATCTCCTCTGGCTTTGTTGGTGGATGTGTGATATGTACCAGCTGAGCATCCAACCCTCTGGCTATCAAACAGTTTTTGATTTGAAGGCTGGGACTTTATTCTCCCCCAAAACTCTATGTGTGTGTGCATGTGTACATATGTTTGTGCTCATGAGTTTTTTCTTCCACTTTGAAGTCCATAGGGCTTTGCAAGAACTCCCTGGTTCCTGATGTGCTCCAGCCCTCTGGGGGTGTGGAGATGCAATTTTGGCTAGCACATCACTCTGGCAGGGCCTGTACTAACCCTGACACTCCTTCTATGTCTCTTGTATGTCTCTTCCTCCAGTCAAACTGATGCCTTAAGTTTTAGCTTTTATATTTTTTAGATTCTGTGCTGTTTTCGTGGGTAGTTTTAGGTTTCATATTAAGTGCTACTGAGTTCTCTTCACAGAGTAGAGAGACAAAACAATTCCTTCTCTAGCTTGGAACCAAGGGCAACTTTCAGGCCCAGGAAAGAAAACACCGGTGGAGTGAAAAGAAAAAACCAGGAGGATGAAGCTTCATAACCTGAAGCTGTGGTTGGACAATTGTTTCCAATATGCTGATGGACCAGAATTTATAAAAGTGTGAGGCCTCGTGATCAGGTGTTCATTTTGTGACCATTTCGGGGTATCTTGGGTGTGGTCTGGCCAGACTCCTGTGGTACCCATTGAGGCCTTTAAATAAATCCCTGCTTAATCATCTTGCAATATCTACTCTCTGTTCCAGGTCAGCCTCCAGAAGGCATCAAAACCACTGACAAAACTCCCATGATTGGCATCTCCATCTCTGGTTCAAAGAACACCAAAAGAGCTCTTTGTGTTCCAGCTCCTTCCCACCCCTTGGCTTGAGCCAAGTGCTCCTGGAGAGAAATCTCCTTATTCTGGGGGCAGGCTGGTCTTATTCCAGCAGTAGTGCAGGCGTGGGTTTGTGGAGTGTCCTCAGAGCACCTGGTGTTGGCCACATTCCTGAGGAGAGAAGGCAGATCAGCCAAGGAGCTGGGGGCCAGCAGGGAGCTGGGTATGGATGCTCCTGGGAGACAATGGGCCAAGGAACAGAGGCAAAGGTGCTCCCCTGAACCTGGCCATGTCCCCTCTGCCTGCCCTGCATGGCTGCTCAGGTGCCAGTCTCCTGTGCCCATTTCCCAGTTCGGGGCAGTGGGGCAGGGCTGGCAGAGAGGAATGTGGAGTTTGGGCGGGGGGGGAGGGAGGGAGGGAAGGAGGATCACACAGTCCTTGTGCACACAGGGAATCAGCTTCAGCTGTGCCCGTGCAAACCTGCTGCTCTCTGCAGGAGAGAAACCTCAGCTGCACTGCAATACAAAAAAAAACCCCAACTACCTGACTTCCATGGCAGAAATACTGGTGGGAAAGAGGCTTGGGAGACACCCCAGTGCCCACAGCTGGGGGTACATTGGGTAGACAGGGCAAGGCAGGGCTTCCTCAGCCTGCCCTGCTCCACGATGCCATCAGGGATGGGCACAGCAGCATCAGCTCCACATCACACCGGATCCCAGCACGGGGCTCTGGCTTCTGCCAGGGGCAGAACGAGCTGGGGGTCTTGTGCTGTGAATTTGATGCCTGAAAAGGGCTGAGTGTGATCCAGACAGCCTTGCTAACAGGTCCCCTGCTCACAGGATCCACAGGTGGAGGTGCTGGAGCAGGGCAGGATGTCTTTCAAAGGCCAGGAGTCTCCCTGATCACTGCCCTAGGCACAGCTCCTTTCCCTTGCAGAGATCTTTTATGTTTCATCTGCTCATTCAGGCTTTTGCCTGAAGGGCAAGGACAAAGAATGCAATGAACTTCTCCTTGGCATGGAAGTATATTTTGCTTCACATTTGTCAATAAATGAGATTAGGTTTCTGTATTTGTGCTGAGAGGCTGCGTGAGAGGCACGTTTTATGAATGCTAAAATAAACTCTCTGGATAGCTGTGGGGTAACAAACACAGCTAAAACTTGCATCTCAGGAGAGATCCTGACATTGCAGAGATGCCAGTTATATGACCAAGCAAAAAGGAGTCAGCCCAAACCTAAAATTACCCTGGATCTTTCATGAAATGATGACTCGGTACCAAAAGCAGCGTGTGTATGATAATGACCACGCTGCTTCTCTGCTTGAAAGAACATTTCCAACTCAACCCTGGGTTTCCTCTCCCAGTTCTTCCAGGTATGAATACTGTTTTTCCAGAATTGGAACATTTTATCCTAAAAAGATAATCTCATAAAGATGGGAGGCAGCATGAATTGCCTATTCTTGGGTGTCCTTCCCACAGCCCAACCTGATGAGTCTTGACTCCCCCTTTCTGTCCAGCAGGGCCAGTGAGACCATACAGGAATAAGGAAACCTCTCTGCTGTTGGAAGCAGACACATGTGGAGGAAGGGAGAGTCCTGAGTATCAAGGTTTAAGATCCATGAAGAAACATGGATGGATTCAAGAGGGTCACCTTGAATCACAGGATCTTAGAATCCCAGACTGGTTTGGGTTGGATGAAAGCTCATCTCATTCCCACCCCCCTGCCATGGGCAGGGACACCTTCCACTATCCCAGGCTGTCCCAAGCCCTGTCCAGCCTGGCATTGTATGCTTCTAGGGATGGGGCAGCCACAGCTGCTCTGGGCACCCTGTGCCAGGGCCTCACTCCCCTCACAGGGATGATTTTCTTCCTAACATCCAATCTAAAGCTACTTTCTTTCAGTTTAAATCCATTTTCCCTCATCCTATCAAATATCTTTGCAAATACGGTGGTAGGTGGGGGGGAAAATGCTAAAAATCTGGAGGAATGTTTGCAGATGATGGTTAAATGAGCACTGGGGTTTCTTGTGGGAGGCTGGGGGGGAAGGGCAGTGCCCTCCCCATGCACTGCAGCAGCCAGATCCTGAGCACCGAGGCTGAGGGTCTGACTCAGCTTTCCTGATTCTCGGTTGTGCACTTGCAGGCATCAGGGTGAAAAGGTTCAATGGTAACCAAAGAAAAGCTGTCAAGTGAAAAATGTTGTGGGCAGATGATCCTGGCTCTCTGTTGTGGGAAACAGGGGAAGGGGCACTGCTACAGGAACGTGTCCTGAGGGCATTTTGCTGTTGGATGCCAGCTCTGGCAAAGCAGCAGTAAAGGCACAGCACAACTTCAGTACAACTTGGGGCTGTGTAGCCCAAGCATAGAGCCCTTCTGGCAAGCCTCTGGCTCTTCAGTGCTCCTCTCTCTGCTCATTTGCTGAGGAGGGTACAGCGCTGCTGATCTGCCCTGCTGGTGATGGTGTAGCTGCTGCAGACCCTGCCCAAGTGACCTTGGCTTCTACAGACCTCCCAAGCTTTAATTCTCTTCAGTAATACTTCTAGCTCTTCTCTTGGCTCACTCCCAGACTGCCCTCCTGAACAGGCAGACAAGAAGTTGTGATGCTGCTCTTGTTGCTTGGGACCTTCCTAAGCTTCAGTTCAGGGAATTACACCTTTTTGTGGTCAAGCTTATCCATCATACCTGCAGCTGCTGGACAGGAGAGAAAGCAGAGTGGCAGAAATTGTAGTGCAATGGAAATATGTTGATAACAGCTTTCAAAACTCCCTCTGTCCACGTAGCATGTATTTGGTTGGTTTTTTTGATTATTAGGACTTCTGGAGAGGTTTCCTTGTCTATCCTATATTTAGAAAATGTGGGCAGGCCATGCAATTTTAAGAAGCAGCCCTGTGTTGGCAGGGCCATTGCTCACTTCGTGTGTTGTAACATTTTTGTATTGGTAATGTTTTGAGTCGCTGTTTGAGGGAGATTCTGTGAGTCACAGCTCTGGTTTTCTTGTGGGGTTAGGTAGGTGTCTTGTTCATTTTGGGGGCTTAGAAGGGAAGAAAGAATCGGTTGTAATCTGAAGCACTGCTGGCAGTTTTGGTTTTTATTGCCAGAGCTGTGATAATCTGGTATTTCCCGTAAAGCCCCAGGTGCTGTACTTTATTTCCTGAGACTCTCCAATTTCTCTTAGCCTTCGTCATCGCAGGACAGAACCAGACAGCGTGTCCTATCTGGGCCCGAAACATCAAACATAATAGCAAACCCCAAACACATCTCTAGGTGGAAACCTCCTTGTGTTTAGTTCAATATCACCATTTCAAGAAGGAGAAGAGGCGCAGTTCATGATTTCCAAATGAGCAGAGCTGCGTGTGTGGCATCTATCTGTCCCCTCCTCCCCTCCTTTCCCCTTCTTCTCTTCCTGGTCTTTTTTGCAGGTCAGAAGAGACACTGAGTGCCTTCTTTGGTGATGGAGAGCCCATTTCCCTGGGCCAGCCCTGTCTCTTTTGCCACATGCAGGCGCAGCAGTCTCCTCGTTGCAATACTGGGGCCCTGCCTCAGCAGGGTTTGGGTGCTCCCCCAGCAGCAGCGTTTTTCTGCACTGGAGCCTCAGGGCTTGTCTGCACAAGGAGGCTCTTGCAAAACATGCTTGGCCTAGGGTGTGAATTTAAAGGGAAAGAACCATTCTGCACCAGAGTCTTTCCTTAAACCCTCTTGTCCTGCAGGAAAATGCTGGCATTTTTAACTGCCTGGGCTTGGTGGAGCAGCTGCACTCGACCCAGGCAGCCAAGGGCTCTTGTGGCAGCTCTGTTCTGAGCTGGCCTTGGGCTAGCACCGTGTAGGAGGCGAGGGCTCAGGAGTGGAGCCTGTTCTCTGTGTACCCAGGAAAGCGGAGGCACTTCAGAGCAGAGCCTGCCCTAGGGCTGATGGTCCCCTCTGGAGAAGCCACGCTGAGCAGAGGCTGCACAGACCAGCCTGAGCTGACAGTCCCCCTTCCTCAGCACTGGGCTTGGATTAGCTGCTCGAGTCCAAACCTGTCAGAGCAGCCTGGGGCTCAGCTCGATGAGCTGTCCTGAGCCAGCAGCCCTTGGGAGCCGGCCGAGTGCTGGAGGTGCCTCTGGGAGGGAGTTTAGCTTTGGTCCTCACTGAGCTGTTGGACTGGTCACCCAGCTGTCACCTGTGTCCCACCCATGGCAGAGCACAAAGCTTTCTGAAGCTTTTTCCTCAAATCCAGCCCTCCAGCACTGTCTCAGTCCTACCATGCCAAACCTGAGATGCACCTGGGAAATATTTCTTTGGGGAGCTGAAGGTGATCCGTGGGTAGACTGTGCTTGCTGAGCTAAGGTCTCACATCCCAGCTCCTGGCAGTGAATTAAAGTCCATTGCCTTTGGGAGAGCAGGAAGGGACCCTGAAACACCTTGCACCCCACAGGATTGAAACCTGAGGTCTCTGAAAGGAGAGGGGACACTGTGGCAGTACAAAAAGTCATGTAAATGTAGCATTCCCTATGTCTCCCTGAGGCCAAAGGTGGGAGCCTGGACATCTCTGGCTGCTCCTGGCTGGTTTCATTCACATCCCCTGGAAGATGTCACTGCAGTCACTGAAGGCAAGAGCATAGCAGGGCTGGCAGAAAGGCAGACATTTACATGAGGCAAGGCATGCTGTCATCTGGATAAACTTGGGAAAAATGCACGCAGGGGTTTTGTGCCTCTGGGCATCAGGGCAGGAAACCAGCCCCGTCCATGAGAGAATGCAGAAGGCTTCCCCACTGGGAAGTATTCAGAAGCAGTAAGTGATACTTGCTGCATTAAGTGGGGCTCTTGTCAAGCAAGGAGAATGGTCAGACCCAACATCTCAGCCTCCCTCAGCCTGGTGGTCCCCCCCGGCTGCTTTCTGTGCCTGTCACGAGTCCCCATGTGTCACTGAAGCCTCCCCCTGCTCCTCACTGCTGGAGTTGCCCTGCTAACAGAGTTGGCTGCTTGAGGACTCATCAGGGCTGAAATGATTTATTTCTCAGCTATTTATTGCAAACGAACCATTGGAAGCCTTTCAAAAGCCATCTTCTCTTGACCTAAGTTCAGCTGAATGTTTTAGCAGCATCAGCTTTACATAACACACCAGTAGAGGGGAATTCTGGGGAAATAAAGTTTATGTTGATAAACAATCCTTGCTGACCAGGATCTCCCTCTAAAAGTTGCGTGGTTATTCAGAGGATCACTGAGGGAGCTTGGAATTACAAGCCAGCTGTCCCAGAAAAATGTGATGACTTGCCTGTTTACTCCGGGTGTCTGATAAAATCCCAAAATATCTTATGACAGCAGGTAATTCTTTGCCAACTTAGATTTCAGTGAAATGTCTTGATAGAGCTCTAGCACCTCAAATTAATTCCAGTTGGTGAGGGCAGGAGAGCATCACATGGCTGAAAACTGGGTGGGGAGGACCATGAACAATGGATTAGGATAAACAGCAGTGTGTCGAATTGTCAGGGGAGTGAAGGAGAGCGAAGCCTTGGGAGCTAAAGCTGTGCCAGTTGCTGCCCTCAGGGGTGCCTGCACAGAGTTAACCTCTGAAAGGTCTCCTTGGGACCCTGCAGCAAATCCGGGGAGCCCCCGAGGGCTCTCATGATGTGGGATCTATTCACTGTCAGTTACCTGGGAATGTTTTTCCAGAATGTCCTTCATGGGGCAGGGCTGCCCTTCGATCCTGTCTGAGGTGTCCATTCTGCTTTTGTTCGTGCTCACAAAGACGCTCCCAGTTAATTAGCTGATATTTTGTCCAGGCATTTATTTACCACCAAATTACAAAGGGAGGGGCACAAAGTTGAAAAATGAGGTGAGAAGCATAATAGGGTAGGCTGTGCTCGACTGTGATGTTCCATCTTCATGATCCCCTGGCTTCGGGTGAGAGCTGGGTAATTGCTGGTGTGGGTCCTTGCTGAAAAGCACCATTAGAAAAGCAGATCTGGGACTGATCCTTCCTCTACGTGTGCAGAGGTCCTGGAACTGCAAAATTGGGGATGAATTCTTCCTCTGTGCCTGTACAGGGGTCCTGCAACTACAAACAGCATCGTCCAGGTGAGCAGAAAGGCTTTCTTCTCATGGTGTTTCAGGCTCTGCCATCAGGCAGAGAGACTGCCAGTGCAGGGACAGGCAGGGCAGGAGGGTGACCAGCAGTCAACTTTCATGGGGTCTGAGTGAAAGCTCAGCTTCTACATCCCGCAGCCAGGGGGAAAGTGTGACCCCATGGCCTCAAAGCAGCGCTGAAGTATCTCCGAGCTGTGTGTGACACTGGAGCTCCTGATGCTCCATCCCAAACAGGCAGAAAATCAGAAAAGCAGCCCCAGTATTCTGGTGTCTGCCTAAGAGGGTGATTCAGGCCCTCTGGATTTCATGGAGACAAGGCTGCTGGGAGCTCTTCAGTGAGATGTGGGAGGTAGTCAGCATCTCCAGAAATTAAACAAGGATGAGACTGGTGCATAGGAGTGATATTCAAGGTTTTCAAGATAATGGATTTTGCAAAGGGGAAAAGAAAAAATCATCAACCTCACAATGAAGATTGAGACAGGAAGGACAAAGAGGAGTGATTTTGGTTATCTATGGTTGGTGGCAGCTGGCATGGACAAGGAGAAGGGAACAGAAAGAAGGGGTAGTGTAATGGGCAGGACAAAAAGAGAGCTGGATTACATCTTTGGAATGATGGAACATTTCTTCTGCACCAGGGGGTCAGAAGAGCCTCACAGGCCTCAGTAGCTGCCAGTGTGACTGAGCTCCCCATCTGTGCCAGGCAGGGCCCTGCATTGACAGCCTGACTGCCAGGACCCCAGGGCTCCTTCCAGAGGGAATCCACTGCTGCCCCTGCTGAGATTGTGATCAGCTGTGTCCTAGAAGCCATCCAGGTCCTGGGGCACCCCGTGGGATGCAGTGTGCATGTATAGCCCAGCTTGGTTGTGTGTCTGGATCCTGATGAGTTGGATGGATGTTGCAGATCCTCCCTCAGGGCAGGGATGTGATCTGCTCAGTTTCTGAGCGGTTCTTCCAAGCTTATTCTTGGAAGAATTTATTGTCCTGCTGAACCCTGTCTTTGGACCTTTCCACGTTAGTTCTGTAGACCCAAAGGTCTATCCAGGCTTTTCCAGGGCAGCTCCTCAGCGCCACTGTACCTTCTACAGATCCCTCAGAAACAAAGTCACATTCATGGGGTACTTACACTGAGCATTTCCTACAGAAATGTTCTCCAGGAGAGGAGACCCCACTCTTTCATGTTTTCATAGTGCTCTCCGGCCCCTGTAAACCCCTTTTTGGGCTCTAGGTGGTTGCATTCCTCTGCATGGAGCTGCTCAAGGATGGCTTGGGGAGATGGTGAAGGGGGAGCAGTGGGACTGCAGAAGTGAAGGAGCAGCTCTGCAGGAATTTTGCTTTAGCAAAGGGTCTGAGTGGAGACCCTTCCTACCTGTCCAGCTCCACTGCCTCCTTACTTTCCTTTGTCACCCCTGCATGGACATGAGAACCGCTCATGTTTACAACACGGGATGAAACCTGCGTTGTGCCCTGTCTTCTCCCAGGTCTTCTTTGGATCCCAAACTCCTTCCGCTTGTTGTCACTGCTGCATAAAATTGGCATTTGTGGTGGCATCCAGAGGTCCCGGCTGCAGCATTGTTCCCCTTGTGCTATTCACAGCACAGAGTCATAACAAGAGCCAGTCCCTGCCCCAAATATATTAAGTGGGATCTCTGAGAGAGGAAATGGAAGCACAGAGAAGGGATGTGAATTGTCCCACTTTACGCAATATTTCTGGGATAAAACCCAGCACTATTAATAGCTTTTTGCTCAACAACCATCTTTTGTTCAGAACTCTGGTTTTCACCTTAAGTTGTTTGTGTTGTGCAGGATCTGCTGCCCAGTTTGGTGAAATTTCCCATTTTGTGACCTAAAGCTAGACATGAAGCAGGTCAATAAACTCATGTCCAGTTTGAATTCAGAATCATTTCCCTGCTTGGGCCATCACCACCTTGCTTATTGTCTCTTCTTTGCCCACACTTTGCTGCTGCATCATTGGTCTTTGTTTTCAGTCACTTGTGTTCTGCAATAGCTCCTAGAAAATTACACCTTCCTGTGTGGCTCTTCCCTAAATCCCTCTGTGAAGTAGCTGGACAAACAGCAAGGCTTGACTCTCATCACAAAGTCAAATTTGCTTTACCTTCTTTCTCATTTGTTGCCTATGAATATTCTATAAAGTGATCTTTCTGCCAGAGAAATGTTTGTGGAAACAGAAACTGTTGATTAAATTTTAACGAAGAGTCACAGGAAGCAAATTTTAAAATTGCAACTGTATGTTTGTGATAATAAGAGCTCTGTCATTGCTGTCAGGGACTAAAATTGATGTAGGCCACAAAATCTCTTCATCCAACCAAAATGAGCCAGAATTTCTTGATTCCTTTTTTTTTTTTTAAACTCAAGCCACAAACTGCTCATGAGCAATTTACAAGCCAAAAATTAGCCAGGATGGCTTTCCAGAGAATAGTTCTGAAGAATATCGCAATAAGCAATATTCAAATATAAAACGAGGGAAAATAAGGATAAAAAAATTAATCAGGAAGAGCTGACATCCTGGAGACTCCTGGCAGCTGTAAATCAGCTTGGTTGGGGGACATTTCAGTGGAAGCCACCCATTGCTGTGCTCCAGTGGGGGTCCAGAGCTGCTCAGAACAATGCTGGGAAGCCGCGCTCTGGACAAGGCAGGAGACACGCTGTGTTAGTGTCTCCACTGGGCAGTGCCCAGAGTCCCAGTCGGAATTTACGGCTCGATTTGCTGCTTCCCTGCAGCCCACGGACGAGGGTGGCCCTTGTCCCTCGCTCCCTGGGCCGGGCTGGGGGATCTCTGCCTGTCGTGGTCTCTCCTGCACAGGCTCAGCCTCTGGGGAGGGATCAGTGCCCAGATCAGCAGCAGCACAGACCCGGCGTGAACGGGGCACTGGGACAATGTTGTAGTGCAGGGTGGTAATTCCATCCATGCTTGGTGGGGTTTGGGCTCCTGGAAAAGCTGTCTCAGGGATGATCTTCAGTTTCTTTCCCGTGTTTGGATGAAAACCAGACCTGCGGTCACTTCTGGTACCAGCGCTTTAATGCCTTTCTTTAACCAACAGCAAAACTTTTAATCTTTCTAATATAACATTACAGAGAACAAACAAGTCTCTAATGCAAGCCCTGGGGTCTCTTGTGGGGAGATCCCGATAAAAACAGGGCTTTCTGTTTTGGAAATTCCCTCTGGTGGATTTGTCTCTCACCAGAGACAATGGTGAACTTTCAAAGTAGGCAGAGACATGGGAAAAAGGCTACAAGTGGTTGGCTTTTGTCACGGAATACTAGAGAATATTATTTTATAGGTTAAAAATTAAATGTCTCCACCTCAGTATTAGTGGCTTCTCACTGAATTTATTTATCCAGATATTAAAGTGCTTTCTTCTGTGAATGCCTGCTTTGTGTGGTGTTTCACCTGGCTGTGTGTGAAACATCATGATGTCCTCCGGCCCAGAACCTCCTGGGAAGCTGAAATAGCAAAAAAATTTTGCCAGCTGGGCTGTCACATCCGACCTTCACTTGACCTCTGCCTGCCCTGGATTAACATCTTGTAACCGATCCCAGGATTCTCTTATTTTTCCCCGCTTGCTGAGGTTAAGGGTGTTTAAAAACACTGGTCCAAGCTGCCTGTCCCTGCCAGGGTGGGAAGGAGGGGGATTCTCTGCTGGGATGGGGCTGCTGTGGGCTGGGGCCACCAGCCCCTCTGCAGAGAGGTGTTCTGTGGTTCCTGCTCCTCCTGGCCTCAAATCTCACACATCATTAGTTAACCCCTTCTGGGGTCCTCATTCTGTGTGAATACAGAGTATTGAATTATTGTTTGAATCCAAGATATTGAGAGAGGAGGAAAGAGATCTCCAGAAGTGCTGTGCTGCTGGAGCACAGCCCTGGACCTCGGCTTGTACGTGTGGCTGTGGTGGGCATGGGGCTGGGCAGGGGGACAGGTTTGTGTGGCAAACCTGGCACCCCACTCACAGATTCAGACATGGTCACCTGCTGGCCCTGGGCCGTGTCCTGATTTTCCTGAGGGACTTGGTGCCTGTCTTTGGGGCTGTGCTGTACCCACACATTGCAGTGGCTCCTGTTTTTGCAGGTTTTCCTGAGTCATAGAATCATCACAGAATCCCTGAATGGTTTGGGTTGGGAGGGACCTTGGAGACCATCTCATTCCAATGCCCAGCCATGGGCAGGGACACTTCCACTATCCCAGGCTGCTCCAAGCCCATCCAGCCTGGCCTTGGACACTTCCAGGGATCCAGGGGCAGCCACAGCTTCTCTGGGCACCCTGTGCCAGGGCCTCCCCACCCTGACAGGGAAGAATTTCTCCCTGCAATGTTCCCACCAGTCCACGATGGTCTGGTCTGCTGTCCTCCCATCCTTGGGAGAGCCCAGACAGTGCAGGCAATCCCTGTTAGAGGAATTTCAGCTCCCCTCTGAGCTGTTTTCCCCTGTGTTGTAAAGCAACAGTCCTGTGATTCATAAAACTCTAAAACATCCAGTAGGGTTTTCTTCATCCCTTTCTAGAACCAATGACATTCCACTAATGGTCACTTGCATCTGCAAATTCTTCCCTGTAATCTGAAAGCTTTTAGCCTTTAGCTTTGCCATGACGTAAGGGGTCTATATATGGTTTCATGTACAGATTTCATCATAAACATTTAATGAAATGAGGTTTTTTTTTCTGCTAACCTAGATTGTTTTGTCTCCTGGGGTGAGTTTTTCAATCACTTTCCTTTGGTGATTGAAAGATGATGGATGCCAGCCGGGTCTTTCCTAAGGTTCTAGGGCAAGTAATTTGTGCTTAGTGCTCAGTGACTGGAACAAAGGATTAATGTATTTTAAAGTTTTGGATGCTTGGGGTGATTTCTTTGTTGGCTGGGTCTGGACTGGCAGACCAGAGAGCATGGGTGGGCAATTTTTCTAGCTGATTGTGAAGATAGAGATAAAGCTATATTTTATGAATTGCTTGTTTCCAAGGTCATCTGGAAATTGAGCAGTTCATAAAACATATCTTTGTTCAAAGATATATTTGATTATATAAAATATGATCCCAGAATCAATTGAGTACAAACAAGATGTTGCCTTTAGGGTTGAAAACACATTGTTAAAGGCATGAAGAGCAGAAATTGTCGCTGCTGTCTTTGTGTGGCTATTGTTTTTGGTCTTAATAGGAACAGAATGAATGACATTTTTCCACCAGACCACTTATGCTCAACTATACCTCCAGGACAACTTCCTGGCCAAAAATATTCAAAACAAACAAGCACAATAGCAATTCTACTCCAATTACATTGTTTGCAAACCAGCTAGTGTTCATAGAGTACTAGGTTTGGCAAATCCAAGCACTTCAGCCCCTGGATTTTAATACTGGATATTTGCATGTGCATGCCTCGGAGCTGTTGTGCTCTTCAGGTGAGTGTTTTTGTAGCCACAAGCATGAGCACTGTGACAAAAGCACAGCCCAGTTGTCTTAACAATTTGGGTACTGAGAAGGCATCCTTGCCAGATGCTCATTGATTTCAATGGAGCTGAGATTTCAGCCTCGGGCTCTGGACCAAATCATACACCAATTTCAAAACTTTCACTGGAAAGAATAACTGGATTTTTAAGTGTGGGAAAGACAGAGGAGGAGGAATTTATCAGTTGCTCTTAAATATAAGTGGAGCCAGGATTTGTAAGAGGAGGGCAAAATTTCTGGCTTTGTGGCACTTTTTAATAGAACCATAGAATCATTAAGGTTGGAAAAGTGTTCTAAGTTCCCATGGTTTGAGCTGCCAGAGGGGTCCTATAGAGAGCAAACCTAAATCAACAAACTTGTTTATAACTTTCCAGTCAATTTTCTTTGGTGATGGGAATGGTCATGAAAATAGAGATTGCTGTAACTCACAATTTAAATAGCTTATTTTAAAAAAAATTTAGTATTGGAATTTTAGACTGCTGTAGTCTCTTCTTGCCCCTGAGACAGAAGGCTACAAGAACTCAGCAACAGGAAAAGAAACTTGTGTGTTAGGGAAGGTATGGGACATGTAGGGAGGAATAATGCATTTGTTCTGTCTTCAGCAAAGTGCTTTCCACACTTCATTCCAGCCCCAAATCCACAAGATCTCAGACTTTTCAACATCTTCACACTTCCAGTCATCTGTGTCCTTTCCCCTAGTGTCTGTTGTGTGAGTCAGCTGGGTGGGTGTCCTCAGCAGACCCTCTGGCTCCTGCATTGTCACACCTGCGTCTCCAGCTCCCAGCGTGGGACCTCTCCCAGAACACAGGGATGAGCCTCTGGCTCCTGCTGGCATAACTGTGGGAGAGGCACGGCAGCAAGCATATCTCCCATGTCCTTGGAGACCTGTGGGCTATTAACCCTTGCAGTTCTCTGCAGTTACTGCACAGGTAGACCCTCGGACAGTGGAGGTGAGCTGCAAATGTCCCAAGTGAGCCAACAAGGTCTATGGCTGACTCCTGCACTGGAGCCTCTGCCCTCTGAGGGTGGGAGGCTCTGGCACAGGGTGCTCAGAGAAGCTGTGACTGCCCCATCCCTGGAAGTGTTCAAGGCCAGGTCGGACACAGCTCGGAGCAGCCTTGAACAGTGGGAGGTGTCCCTGCCCAAGGCAGGGGATGGGAATGAGACGAGCTTTAAGGTCCCTCCCAACCCAAACCATTCTGTGGTTCCATGACTCCATGATCACTGCTCATGGGGAAACATGGCTACTTGTTAATTAAAAGGTGGTTACAGGAAAATGCTGCCCCTTGGAAATTTAAATTTGTCATTGTTGTTTACCTGTCATGTACCCCTGCTCTGCACACCAAGATCTGAGGCAGTGGCTCCAAGGACTGCCATGAGAATGTCTGACCATGCTTTGGCATAAACTGAAACATAAGTTGCCTGAAGTATAAAGCATATTACAGATATTATATTATGTTTAGTCCTCTGGGTTTGGAGCCTGTAGTTACCCACTGGGGGTAGAGGCTGGTGTCAGAGTCACACCAAGGTTCTCTCCCGCAGGCTCTGGGCTGTGTGTGGTCTGTGGACGTTGTGTCCACCCATGCAATTAAACCAGGGTTGTTCTACAGCTCCACTCAAACCCAGCCCTGTTACCTCCAGGGGCGTTGGAGGGTCACAGACTCTGAGGAGTCCTTCTGACACTGCCACCAAGGAGCTGACTCCCCTCGGAGCTCTGGCTGCAGACCCCACAGCCTGCCTGGGTGCACAGCAGGGACTGCCTTTTGCCCTCTCCATAAAAACCTAGCAAAAAGGAGGACAAACGCTGAGTGTGTTGAGAGGCTTTTATCAAGCAGATCCCATGTTTCCATTCCTTCTGGGAGGAGGGAGCTCTCCTCAGAGTAGGTCCCTTCCTTGACAGGTTGGAATTTGCAGCCAGTGTTGAAACAAAGTCCAGGGAATGAGGAGCTGCTGCTGCTTCTGAGCTTCAGGTTTGTCTTCTTGTCAAATAAAGGCCGAATTAAACCCAAGGCAAAGCAGCATCACCTCAGATTAAAACAGTGGAGCCTTTGGGACTGCATGAGGCAGAAGTGAGATGTATCACAGTGGGAGTGTGCAGACCCCCAAGACGTGTCTGCTGTCCCAGCCTGCATGGTGATGTGCCAGGAACACACGTCCTTACTTGGCAACGGGGATGACAGAAATGGGAAATATTCCTTTCAGTTAGGAGTCGCCATCTTGGCAAATATTTGTGATTGAATTTGGGGCAAGTTGAGGCTGCAAAACAATTCCTATGGAAAGATGAATTCTGTAATTTTTCATGTTAGAGAATGTTGAAATGCTCCCATCTGAGGCACCATATGAGAAAGGGATGGTCTGTGCAGGCAGTGGGATTTTGAACAGCAAAGTGGTGGGGACTCTGCAGCAGGGGCTTACAGAGCAGCAGCCTTTGAGTCCTGGCTCAGGTGGGTATCATGTCTCCAGGTCTTGTACTTCAGTGAGGCCTGAAAGCCTCAAGGACTGTGCTGGGAGCATCCTTTGGGTGTCTGGGTTCCTCTGGGCAGAGCTGGGAACTCAGACCCACAGAGACACTGCTGGATCTGCAGCTTCTCCACCCCAGCACCAATGTGGAGGGGCTGTCCTGAGACCAATGGCTTGGGCAGGCTGAAAAACACAGCTCCTTTCCAAGAGATCACCTGTGCACCTTCCTTCCCTGTCCCCTCTGGCACAGGAGGGCTGTCCTGACCTGAGGACATCCGGGTAGGGGCCTTGTGTGGAAAGCCATTGCTCGGATACAGGCACAGCAAGGATCACCTGTGAGTTTGTAGGACTTGAGTCTCCTTGCATCTCTTCCATTCCTGTGAGAAAGCAATTTTCAGTTTCTCTTTTCCATGCCCAAGGGAATTCAAGCTCAGTTTCCTTCTTCCTCAGCTGCTCAGAGAGACACAGAAGGATCCTGTCCTCCAGATCCACCTTCCTAAACACTTTGCCAGCCTCCATGTGCCAGGCAGTGTGGGGGAGCCTCCAGTGGCTCACACTGCAGCCCTTGGAGGAGACCAGGACAAGAAATCCCATCTCCTCCTGACATCAGCTGTCCAGGGATCCCAGATGTGTCTGTGTGGAGCATCCCCACAGCTCAGGAAGCAGCGGCTGTGCCTGGTATTGCTGTTCCTGAGCTCATGGAGCACCTTTCCCAGGATGATTGCTCCTGCTTTTTTGCTGCTGAGGGGTTGTTTATGTAGGATGCTCTGTGGGTGGGATGTGGTTTTGTCACCACTCCATTGTTGGACTCTGTTTGGGCACTCTGCCCGAGGATGATTAATGATGTTTTGAGTTGAGGCTCTGAGGTGCTTGCAGGCATACTGCAGGTATCAGAAGTAAAAGAGGTGTTGTTATCATCAAGGTACTTCAGTGTTATATCAAGTGTAATCAGAAGTGAATTAATTAAAGCAGTGTGTACCCTTTTATGGCGGATGTTCAAACAACTCATATCATGTAGTTTAGAGCTCAGCATTTCAGATTTTGTAACCCTCTCCTCTCCATGAGAAGGCAGCAGATGCCAGGGCTGCTATCAAAGGACAAACCTCTCCTGCAAAGGTCTTTTTGTCAAACATGGCTTTTAAAACAAATTAGGAAATTGTGTGCATTTGTCGATCCTGGCTCTGGCATGTTTCAGGATTAATTTTTACGGCTCACACAACTAGTGTAGGATGGGATCTAATGGTTGTTTGGGTTTCATCTGACCTTGGAGTGAGTGAAAATATGTAGAAAATTTGTATTTATTGTTGGTCTCAGCTCTATCAATATCAAACTTCCTTTTTGCAGCACGACATACCCTTGACGTGGTTGTCACTTAGAAAAATAGCCTGGAAATACATCTGGCTCTTCTGTCCAACGCCTCAGGCATTGTGAGGCTGGTGATACTTCACCCCAGGGAGAGGAGACACAAATTTGGATGGAGGAGGGGCTGACAGAATTGCAAGGTGACCAGGGATAGAGATCCTAAGCTGTAGCTTCAGTCTGACAAGCAGAGCCAAAACCCTTCTCCCTGTTTTGGTGACCTTGGCAGCAGTGGGGACCGAGCTGGGGGTGTTGCCAGTCCAGCTGTGGAGGAGACCACAGCTGGCAGGGCTATTCTGTGGGAACCAGACGGTGAGGAGCTGAAACTGCAGCTTCAGCTCAGCCTGTTCCGGGCTGATGGGGGACTTGGGTGACCCTGGGCTTGTGTTTTGGCTCTCACAGAAGCTGTACTGGCTCCACCTGTGTGGAGGAGGCTGGGAAGCTGGGAACTGATGGAAACATATGAATTAGACCTGGACCCTGCTTGGTGCACCTCTACAGCAGTTTGCCCAGGATGGTGTGCTGTTTTGAAATGTGTGAAGCTAGTGACTTTGTTTTTCCCAACCCCTGGAAAAAGTGTCAAAGGAGATTAAACAAGGAGGAGATTAAAATTACCCCAAATGTTCAGAGCACTAAGAAAGGGGGCACTTAACATCAATCCTCTGGTCTTTTTGAACTAAACTCATGGTTTTCTGAGCTGCAACTCTGTGACAGGGCAGAGATGGGAAATGGGTCAGAAGCTGAAAAAGTACCTAAATGTAAAACTTTGACATACTCCAGTATCAGCACTCTGTGTGCTGCTCTGGTCTCTCAAGCTACTTTAGTTTACTTCTGGAGAAGGTTGAAAGGTGATTCAGTCATAGTTTACAAGTACCTAAAATGGGAAGGGGTTTCTGGTTGCTAGATAGGATTCAAGTTTACCAGAGGAAGGCAGAGATCTCTTGGCTGGAAGCCAAAGTTAGAGAAGTTCAGACTATGAATAAAAGCTGCAGTTTAAACTTTTTTACGAGTGAAAACCAGAGGAAAGTCTTTGTCTGGAATTAAGCAGAGTCATCGGCAGTGAATGGCTCTAAATGAAGATTTCTGTGTTTTTCTGAAAGCTGCAGGAATTATGAAGTGAGGCTTTCCAGCCCAGAGCAGCCCTTCCCAGAGACCAAGGCCAGGCTTCCCTTTTGCCCAGAGCAAGGCTCTGGATGCTGTTTCCCAGGCTTGGGGCTCTGCCTGCTCTTCCCACGCTGCTGTCCAAGCACAAGCCCTGCTGCAGTGCTGCAGAAAAGGCACAGATGTGTCAGGGAGCACAGCTCTGCCTCTCTGTGCACAGCCCTTTTCCCAGACACAGCCCAGAATATTTCAGGGTTGGATTCCCCTTTCACTGCTCTGTCTGATTCAGCTGGGGAATTGCAGTCCATGGAGCCCATGAAGTGTGGCCTGGAGCTGAATACACTGTCTCCTTCCCTCCTGCAGTGAGACACCAAAAACATGTAGACTGGGGTGGAAAGATGTTCTCCTCCCTTTTTCTGGGCAGGACTCTCTGCTGGAGGGGTGGGATGCTGTGTGAGCTCTTTGGTTTTTTTGGATCTGCCTGCTTAGGAATGTCCAGTAATCATCACTGGTGGCATGTGCAGAGTTTTGGATAAGACATGGTTCATGTTGGTGGGGAGATCATGGAAAGTTTCTTGCTTGTTCTTGGCCCTCTTCATCCACACAATTCAGCTTTCTGGGGTTTGCTCTGCTCTTGCCAGCATTTCAGTGGAGCGGGGCAGGGCTGGCATCCCTTTCTCCCAGCAGTTTGCAGTTTCTCTTCCACTCGGGGTGATGGTAGTACATAGAACTGTGGATGGGAGATGAGAAGAGAATATTCTTTCACTCCCCAGGACTCAGTTCAGTTTTAACACCAGTTGAACTTCTTTACATCTTACTACTGGTTCTAGCTTATAAAATATCGGAATTCTTCACACCTGTGGCTTCTCTGAAATGAGACAAGAGTAGTCCCTTCAGTGACTGGTATCTCAGCCCAAATTAGCACATATTATGTCCATATGCTGCCTGCTTCATAATTCTGCAGACCACCAGGCTGGAAATAAAATGAACAGATGTGGCCAAGCCAAGGTCAGGACCTTCCCTGTATTTAAGGTGTATGGATGATGTTGGCATGGGAGAGGGTGACCTCGGGGTACAATAGGAGCTAACTGACACACACAATCAGACAGAATAAATATTTGAGAGTCTATTTCTCTATTCCCCAAAATGACCCCTATAAAAGCAAGGTCCTGTTTACCTTTCTGGCTCTCCATGCAGTGTTCTGAGAAGAGACCAGCTCTCTTTTCCCTTCACTGCCTTCCAGCTCTTCTGGGCAACCCATTTCCAGGCAAGGATCACGGATATGGACTTCACAAAACCCATGGCACCTTGGATTTTCACAGAAGTCCTAATATTTGGTGAAAGCTGAGATCATTTCTGGTCAGAAGCCCCTGTTTGTGCCAAAGCAAGTGACCTGGGAAGTACTGAGAGATGTCAGTGCACAGCCTGCAGTGATTGCCTGCAGCTGACCCAGTGCTTTTGTGCTCTCCCTGTCCCTTTAGAGTCATGGGATGGTTTGGGTTGAATCAAACTTAAAAAAACCTTAAAACTCATCTCATCTCATTCCGACCCCCTGCAATGGCAGGGACACTTTCCACTATCCCAGGTTGCCCCAAGCCCCATCCAACCTGGCCTTGGACACTTCCAGGGGTCCAGGGGCAGCCACAGCTTCTCCGAGCTACAGCTGCAAGGTCTGATGTGCCTGGGACCAGCCCTGCCAGTTACCCAGCCACAGCCCTGTGCTTGCCTGTCAGTCACTGTGAGCTTTGCTTGGCTAACTCCTGTCACCCTGAACTGTTCCACTTCTATCCATGATGGGATCCTTTTGATTAAGCACAATTTAGCTTCTTAGTCCCATGAAGAATATGAGAGTCCTGAGAGCTTCCTACCACAGGAGCATATTCCTGATGATCGCTGTGCTTTTTATTATTTTGTGTAAGATCCCTTTTGGTGAGAGCAGTCTTTAAATACTGTCAACCTGCACTAACTTAGCTTGGCATGAAGAACTAGAAGAGACATACAAAGGTCTGTAAAATGGTGATTGCTCTGATGAAACCCATCCAGTCCCTCTGCCTTTGAGTGCTCTGCCATTTCACAGGATCAGAATGCACAAAGCAATTAGAAGGTGGTTTGTGCTTATTAGAAAGAAGCAATTCTCTATCTGTAACACATCTCAGACAAGGGGAAACCATTGGTACCAATATTCTTAAGGCAAAACCTGCAAGTTGCTGTTTCCTTTTTTAAGGTTAATGCTAAGAAAGAAAAAGGGAGCTAGAAGAGTGCAGAGCTGTCAGTTGGAAGAAAAATTGCAAGCCTGCTAATCCTTTCTTGTCAGGTTTAATATAAAGCCTGGCAGAGATTGATAAGAAGTGTCTCCCTCTCTGTCTGATGTTCCAGGTGCATGGTAAAAATTACCTCTCTGAAACACCCACATGCAGAGCCATGCTCCAGGCTGGAAAGGCTGCTGGCCAGCCTGACACTGCTGGCATAAAACCATTTAAAATACCTATGTTCTTCTTTTCTTCTTGCAACCTGAAGAATGGCTGTCTCTCCTGGCTCCTTACACACACAGGTTTTTCTTGCAGCCCCTCTCAGTGGCTACTGCTCTGCTGATGTTGTGCTAAGCAAGGTCTTTGCAGCAGACACGGAGCATCTGGGGCACAGGGGCCTGCTCCCTGTGACCTGCACTGCTCCATCTGCAGTAAAACATTCTGGCTGGGGCTGCTGGGGCTGTGGGGTTGGCAGCACGCCCGTGGCAGCCACAGAGGTCATGTAGGTGTTGGTGATCTGCAGCAGCAATGGCAAGGAGCAGGGGAGAAAGAGTCCCTGAAGAGCTTGAGCCTGTGCGTGGTGGGATAGCCTGGAGAGCTCAGCACAGCTCTGCAGGGACAGGAGACACAGGGGTCCTGCCTGCGTGGGTAGGGCTGCTGTGGAACCATCAAATCCGGTTGTGTGGAGCCTCCAGAGCCAGGGGTTCCCTTTGTTCCATGTGGACTTTTCTGACTCCATGCTCCTGCCCTGTGTGCTGTTTTCCCTGGGCAGCCCCTCTCCATCATCTCATGGCAGCGGGGGCAGCAGGAGCTTTGCCCAGGGGAGGGGGTTTGGGGGGCTCCTGTTGTGCTGCACAGCTCTGAAAGGGGCAGGTTTCACTGTGTGCCCTTTCTCTTTCCATAGCTGTTCCTCCTAAACTGAAGAAACTGAAAAGCCCTAACGTTCATGTGGGTGAGAAGATTTCCCTGAAATGTGAGGCGACTGCTGGAAACCCTCAGCCCTCCTACAAATGGTTTAAAGATGGGAAAGAGCTGAAGAAGAGTAAAGACATCCGGATCAAGTATGGGAATGGGAAGTAAGTATGACGAGGGGCAGTGTCTGGGTCTGGGGACATCTGGCTGGAGGTGGTGCTGTGCTCCCCAAGTCACTGCTGAGCAGCACTGAGGGGCTCCCTCAGAGCCACAGGACCATGCTCAGCCCAGTTACCAGGAGAGTGAGCAAGATCCCCCGTGTCCTCAGAGAGTAGCAGGAGAGGAGCAGGGCATGCACAGGGAAGATGCTGAGTTTGTAGATGGGCTGTCCTGGGGTCAGGGAGGCACTGGATACCTGAGACAGGTGTCTCCTGAGGGGAGACAAGGCTTTCCCTGCTAGCTGTGGGCAGCTCAGCTTGCCTGGGCTGACTCCTGCTCTCTGATTAGGGGGTTGGATGCAGAGGGTACCCAAACCCAGCTGTCACCCCATCACTCAGCAGCAGGGCTGTGGGAGGAATTGGTTTGTTCCCTCCTGAATTTAGATGGACACAGTAGCATCTAAGGCCACTGCAAAAATCACAGAAGGACAGATTAATTAGGGCTAAAAGGGATCTCTGGAAACCATCCACTTCAGCCCCTCTGCCAAGGCAGGGTCACCTGGAGCAGGTGACACAGGAACATGTCCAGGTGGGGTTGGAATGTCTCCAGAGAGGGAGACTCCACATCCTCCCTGGGCAGCTGTTGCAGTGTTCTGCCACCCTCAGCATAAAGAAGTTCTTCCTCATGTTGAGCTGTAACTCTCCATGGTTTAGTTTATGGCCATTGCTCCTTGTCCTGTCACTGAGCACCACTGAAAAGAGGTTGGCTCCATCCTCTGACACTCCTTGGAGATATTTACATGCGTGAATGAGATTCCTTCTCAATCTTCTCTCCTCTACATTGAGTAGGGCTGAGATGCAAGAGTACCTTCCAACACTGATCAGGGGTCACAGTCACCTGCAGAGACCTTGTCTTGTGCAGATCCTTTCATCTGTCCACCCAGGGCAGGTGGACAAAGTCCCCACCCAGCAAAGCTCTCAGGTGGCTCTCAGTGACTGTCACCCTCACGACAGTGCTAAAACACCTGAAGAAAGAGACCCCAGTGGCCAAGCTAAGGGGTTCTCACTGGGAATGGATTTAAATGAATCCATGTTGAGATTTCTCAAGGCCCAATATTTATATATGGTGTAAAAATTATTTCATAATCATGACCATGCTTGCATTCATACATCCTGACCTAGTCAGCAACAGTCAGCTTGTAACTGCCTGACCCCTTGGAAAATTTGCTACTAATTCTTTGCTAACATATGTTCTGGGTTTGTGAATAAAAGCTCTTTATGGACTTGACAGAGTAGCAATTTTTAAAATTAAAGGGACTACAAATCACTTAGAAAAATCAGTCAGTGCTTGAATGGGGTGTTGCCAATTGCTCTAAGTTAATTTCAGTCCTGTTGGGTTTGGTTTCAGAGTCACACCCAAGATGGTTGACCTCCCTTGTAATAATTCTAGGACTTGTGGCTGTTTTGGGGTGAGGCAGTGAGGTGGTCAGTGGATCCAGGATAACTGGGTGCTGTCTGCTCAGGAGGGGCTGTCTGGGCTCACAGGCAGCAGAGACAGGGCAGAGCTGTGCCTGCCTCCCTCCTCTGCTGCCTGCATTGTTTTTTGTGGCCCTTGTCAGTCTCATGGCCTTGCTTGTTTAGCAGTGGGTGCTGGGGCTGGGATGCCCTGGAGAAACGTCTGCAGCACAATCTGTATCCAGGCGTGGCAACCCTGCCTGTCCGGGTGTTGGGGGGCAGTTTCCCTCAGAGCCAGAGAGCAACCGGCCCCAGACCTGACACCCAGTACACCCCAGCTGTGCTCCCAGTTATCCCAGTAGACATTCCTTGCCTCCTGGCACCCCGTGTGCAGCAGGAAGCTGTGACAGGATGGCATCCCACCCCCAGTGATGCAGGGGGGACACACAGTCCCTGGGCTGGGGACAGAAACAAATGGAAGGAAGTTGGTCTCCTTTCCTCAGGTCACTGCTGTCAAGTCATACTTTTGCATTTACCATTTTCCATGGCAACATGGTTCCTCTCCAGTGAGAGGCCAAAGATGTGTGGTGCTGAGAGGGCTTCTTGCTGGCCAAATAAGCCAAAGGATAAACATTTTAAGGACAGCTGAGCACTTGCCTCCTCCAGTATCTGAGACTCCCTCAGCAGCACAGATGTGGGGCCAAAGCATCCCTAGAATCACTTCCCATCCCAGCTTCTGCTCCCTGCTGCCATTAAAATGTGCCTGTCTTGTTCTGGGACCAGGCTATGGAGTCTGAACTCAAGCAGCTGTTGAGCAGGAACAAAAGGAAATGGCCTCAAGCTGTGCCAAAGAGTGGTTTGGGTATTAGGGAAAACATATTCACTGAAATGGTGGTCAGGCATTGGAACAGGGAAGTGGTGGAAGTGTTCAAAAAATGTGTAGATGTGTCACGTGGGGACCTGGTTTACTGGGGGCCTTGGCAGGGCTGTGGTTGGACTTGGTGATCTCAGAAGGCTTTTCCAACCTAAGTGATTGTGTCACTCTGTGGGACAGTTCTGGGACATTTACCCCTCAGGGAGCATTTGCCCCTCATTTGGCAGTTGCAGGAATTCTCCTCTGAGAGGATCTGGATGGGTCTGGGCACATCCACTCCGACATTCCTGCCACTGCCCCCTGCACTGGGTTTGCTGGGCCCCAGAGCTGAAAACCTCAAGGCAGAGTGTCCACTGGCACTGGACCTGCCTCCCTCTGGTCTTGACTGCATGGAACAAACACTAAAAACTGCCAAGAGCAGGCTGAGGGCTGAGGGATGACTTTGATGTCTTCATTATGCAGCTGGTGGGGCCAAGTTTAGTGGAGGGATATGTGATATGGGTGTAGAGCAGTGCTTCCAGCATGTTGGAAGGGCACTCCAGGGAAGGATAAGCATCCCAAACTGTAAATCTCTGAAAGGACATCGTACTCTATAACAATAATTTTAAGAATAATGAGATTTATACATCTGGCTCCACTTAGAGATAACACTGGTCCCCAGATAATCCTCTGTGCTTCCTTTCAGTTCAGAGTGGGGATTTCAGAGGGCCAGGAATGGAGCACTGGGGAGGGACCTTCACAGGGAAAGTACACAAGGCAAAAATGTTTCAGGCTGTGCAGGACCTGGCCAGGTGCACAGGATCATTTCTTTAGAAGAGTAATCCAAAGACCTGATAGAGTTTACTGCTAGAGCCAGGCAAAAGGAGCCCTCCAGCAAAATGATATCCACAGTGTTTCCCTGGGCCCTGTGAGGCCCTGGCAGAGCTGGGCACAGCTGAAATCTGTCTCCAGCTCTGAGATTTTTAGCATGCAGGGAGTTAGGATGGGAGACAAGAACATGGTCTCCCTCTGTGATTCATTCCTGGCTTTCCTCCCTGTGTGTTTAAAGAGCCTTGAGGATTCTAACTAGAAAGTATGACTGAAACACTTTTTTGTGATCAAATTTTCATCTGATCTCTGGAATAGGGGATCTCTTTCAAAATAAGGAATGTACACGTTGTAAGGAGGAGAGGAGAACTTAACTGCATGTCGGTCTTCAGCTTTTCCATCAATCATTTTCCCTCTTCTTTTTAAACTTAGGAGCAAAACTTCTGGTGCCATCAGGCAAAGGAGTCAGGTTTTTTTTTCAATGGATATTTGCTGGAGGGAGGGGAACAATTCTGATTCCTCCTTTCTGAACTTCATGTTCCATCTGTAATTAGTGACAGGCTGGGGCAAGCCCAGCTTGCGTGAAGGGGAAACCTCTTTAAGGTGGTAGAAATTATTGGCTGGAATTTTATCTCGGTCTCCATTTAAATAAAACACAGTTGATGGGGAACCCAGAGAAATTACCCAGAAAGAATTGCCTGTGGTAGAGGAAGTACACCTAGTGAATGGCTCTCCCCCGAGCTGCCAAAGCAATGCCATTTTTGGCTGAGTGTCTCTGAGGCTGCTGGCTCCCAAGGAGTTCAGGTTGGGTTTTGACTTTCTGACTATCCTGGCAAATGGTCAAATGCCAGCTGTGGAGGCAGCCAAGGGAGTTTTTGCTTGTAGAGGTGTAGAGAAGGTTCTCCTCTTGAAGTCATGCTCAAAGCTCAGCCTGGGACATGCAGATGTTCAGCTGGAGCCCAGGAGCCTGGTAGAGCCCGAGCTGTGCCTGTCGTTAGAGCCTTTTCCCTTTGTGTGCTCTTCTACCCAGGGACACTGCTGGAGTGATGAAGTAGGCGTATCATTAGACTGGAGAGGGCTGGCAGTTCAGTTTGGGACAGGCTGACCATATGACATCCCTTGGGAGTAGTGTCCTACTTTCAGTATCACCAGGAATCCCTATTGTTAGCCTGTAAGTGGAGCCAAGGGATACCCTCCTCTCCTGTTTCTGTACAGTAGTCCCTCAGGCGATGCCACTTGAGCAGATTCATTGCTGGGGTCTTCCTTGTAGGGCTCCCAGTTACAGATTATTCCCCACCCACAATGAATGGGGCTGTGGTCTTCCCTGTACAGCTCACTGCACTGGAATGAAGGCAAAAAATAAAAAATTAAAAAATGCCAAAGCAGCAGGGGAAAGAGAGTGCCAATAAAGATAAATGATTTCCTAATTAAGCCTGGAGACAAGGAGGGGCAAAGAGGACTGTTGAAGCCTTGTGGGAGCCAGAGTGAACTCAAGCAGGCTATACCACCACTCTGGCAGGGGTCTTTGGGCTGACATTTTTAAACAAAGGAAAAGGCTCATTTGACAATGGATCTTGCAAGAGCAATTCCAGATGCCTTGAAGCGAAGACTCTTCTCAAGCACCGGTGTTGTTATAATCACCAGGGGAGCTGCTGCCTTGCTAACTCTCACGATGTCATTATAAGTCTCCGATATTTGGGATTTGGTTTTAGCTGCTGAAGGCGCTTTATTGGAGGGGGGGTGTGAAGGACAGCATCTCCTTTGTTTGTTTGCTTGTTATTTTAGAGGAGATGATGGACATCATCTTGGCCAATGCACCTGGGACTGAACCAGGGAATCTGAGAACTGAAAGGAGAAGCAGTTGGGTCTTAAGCTCAAACAATCCACAAACTTTGCAAGTTGGGGCTCCTGAGAGTCAGGGAAGGGACATTTAATCAAACTTAACTGCATTATAGTGGCTAACAAGCCATGGTCAGTTGCTGGGCTGCTTCAGCTGATGGGCTGAGCAAACTTAGGGGTGGGCAAAGCTTTATGTGCCTGAAATTTTGTGTGTTTTTTCCAGCCATGTTGGCTACTTACAAAAACAAAATAAAAATCTCTCTCTACAGACCTTCGCCCACTGCGGTTGCAAAATGTCACAGATTAGGTCAAGGCCCTCACTGAGACATGAGCTGAAATCCCATTCATCTGTTCAAGTTAAAATGTTTTACCTTCGGGGAGGAGAGCTGGGGTGAGGGCTGAGGCTGCT
Source organism: Thryothorus ludovicianus (assembly GCA_013397245.1). Classification (NCBI taxonomy): domain Eukaryota; kingdom Metazoa; phylum Chordata; class Aves; order Passeriformes; family Certhiidae; genus Thryothorus; species Thryothorus ludovicianus. Next base: position 48,458 of record VZTB01010319.1, on the reverse strand, counting down.
GGCAGCTCACCCAGCACAGCACATCATAGACTGCAGGCATGAATTTGCCACAGAGCAGACACTGCTGAGGATCTATGACATGTACCAGCTGCAGAAAAATGGCCTGGGGAGAAAAGAATGACATGAGGAGACCCAAAACTTTATCTACATCTCTTGCACACCCTGTGTACAACCACGGTGATGTTTCACAGATTTTGAGCAATAGTTCCCTGCCCATGTGAAGGTGCCATCCCTTTCCCATTATTTCTGTTCCCCAAAATGGTTTTCCTGGTATCAGTATTTGCAGCCTGGCTCTGCTCATCTCCATTGCTGGGCTCTGCTCAGGGCTGTCCCCATGACAGCTGCTCTTAGTACGGCACCTCCTCCTCCAGCTTGATTCTTTATAACCAATGTACTTTGCTTTAAAGGTCCTCTCCGACCTTCCTCTCCACTTCTGGCAGTCCCTGAAGTTTTGGTCCAGCATTTCAGCCTCCCCCTAATATGTGATACACTTCCAAACTAGAACCTCTGTGCCTTCTCCTCAGCAGCACTGGCTCTTTTTTCCCTCCCTGCTGCAGAACCAGCTCGTGGTTTGGTTGCTGAGGTGGTGAGACCTGGGCACCCCGAGGGGTCTTGTCTCTGTACTGAGGTCACACACTCTTTGGGATAATGAGGTATCTGTTCCACATTTGGTGCTGGGAAGTCCCCAGCTCTTAGGAAGATGTTCCTGTATGAGATCACCGGAGGCAGGGAAAGAACCTGCTGGGAGCTGGCCTCAGAGTACTGCTCCAGGACATACATTTTCTCAAAGAAATTAAAATCCTGGCACTGGGGTTGGAGGAGACATTAATAGGATGGATCAAGTGCCTTGAATTTCAGGAGAAGTAAACAAAGGACCCTGCAATGACACTGAGTCTGTGCATCAGCCAGAGCCCAAAACTCAGCGTTTACTCATTGCTGATGTCACACCCTGGCAGGTGCCACAGCCTGGCCTGGCACAGAGAGCAGCAGCAGCACACAGGGATTTGCCTCTCAGCAGAGCAGCCACAAAGTCCACTCCAGGCACTGGTGTGGTTGTGTGTCTCTGCCTCTGCTGCCCCACACCTCTTCCCATGGCCAGAACACCCCTGGCTGCATTTGAGCCTGGAGGGGGTTGCACAAGTGACCCTGCTCTTTGGAGTGTACTTATTGATCTTCTCCCCTCTTGTTGACACTGCCTGACCCAGAAGTGACTCGCCCTCACTCAGACACCAGTGTCAGTGTCAGCTCTGCAGAGTGAGGACTGGACGAGTCTTCCTCTTAAAATCAGCCTGTCCCAAGCCTGGGCACAGAGAGACCACAGCACTGCTGAGCAGAGAAGGGGCAAATCTGCTTTTCAGGTTAGAACAGCACTTTAATGTTGGGGAACAGGGGTAGGAGAGAGCAGGTAGAGTGGGTCAGGGGATGGCTGGTCCTGTCCTGGGCACTGCAAGGACATTGCCTGTCTCCCACCGTCCCAGCAGGTCAAGCACTGAGCGGGTCAGATGATGGTGTGAGGGGAGGAAGGGAGATAGAGAAGGGATGATGGCCAAGCTGAAAACTCCAAACCTTCCTGTCCCTACGCCTTATCTGATTGCTTTGCTTGAGGGCATTTCTTTCCCCTCTCCCATTTGTTCTTTCTGTAGCTGATACTGAGCTGGCCAGCTGATGCTCCAGAGCACAGAGCAGCCAGCATAGGACACTTGTTTTCCTCAAGCACTGCAAGCACAGCTCTGCTGCCCAGCTCTGCTGTGCTCTGCTGAGCACAGCTGGAAGGCAGGGAAGAGATCAGGGGGCTGTGCAAGGGAGAGGATGCTCCTGGCTGCTCCTGCCCATTTAGACAAAGTGGCTTTGCCATGGCCATCCCCACACTGCCCTTGCATTGCAGTGATTTCCTCTGTCTGAATTTATCCCACTGAGTGCTGCGGATGAGGAGTGTGTCCCCCCAGAGCCCCTGCCCCAGCCAGTGGGGCTGCCCAGTGTTTAATGGCTGCTGGACAACACTTGTGTTTTGTAAGCTGGATATCCTGAATCTTCTTGCCAATCATTAACCTGCTCTTTCAGGGCAAATGCAGCTCGGTGAGAGTGCCAGGGCAGCGCGTAGGCACCAATTAAATCTCTGGCAGGATGCAAGCAGTGCACGTTACAGCAATTGCTGGCACTCCTGCTCTCAGCCATGCTTCCTGCTGCCGGCCCTCCGTGCAAGCAGAGGGGAAGGGAGTTAATGGGTGACCACAGCAGGGCATCCAGTGTGTCCTTTGCAAGGGTCATGTTTGGGAATTTCCTTTTCCTAGGGTTTCAAGTGTGTTTACTGTGTGCAGTGCTCTTCATTGACAATTTTGGGGCCACATGTGGGGTAGCCTCCAAGTTTTCTTCGTCAGCTTATTCCTTGACTTCTTTGTTACTTATGTGTTAGTTACCCTATTTTTAGAAGACTAATAAAATACTACAACAGTAGTAATCCCAGAGCTATTCTTGTCCAGAACGATGCAGAAGTGGCTGAACTCACACAGGGAACGTGGAGTCCTCAGTGTAGGTGTCTCAGAGGCAGCTCATGGCAGCTGCTCTCCTGATCCCATGCTCTGACATGAATGGCTTGGTGAGGAGATGACCTGGGAAGATGGCCCCATTTCCACTTGGCAGTAGGTAAGAGGGGAAAAATGATTCAAGCTTGACCAAAGTGCTGATGGGAACATGACTGCTGTCATGAGAAGTTCCTCGTTGGCTCAGATGCAGGGCCTGTTTCTTCTCCTCTCACTGCACTGGAGGCCTCAGGGCCTGAGCTCACATTTAGATGTCTAAATTATAGCCGATGAGGACACCCTTCCCAGCCAGAATTTGCCAGGATCTTTGTGTAGGTCCTGGCCAAGGGCTGATCTCCCTGTTTCCCATTGTAGTCTGGAGATTGGCACTGAAGAGGGTGATTTACTCATCCCTCCAAACTGCCCTCTGGGGGACTCTTTTCTCTTGGCCAGAAAGGTATTTTGGGGGATCTTCTTTTGGCCAGGCTGAAGGTCTCCTTGTGAATCCTATCCCTCAGAGCTTGCAGACAGCATATTCCCCGTGGCTTACCCCTCCACTGGCACTACAGGAGATAATTAGTGCGTGGCTAAGTCATATGTGCTGAGGGTCAGGGAAGACAATGAGGCAGATTTTCCCCCGGAGTAAAGACATGTCAACAGAGTTGCACTGCAGCGAAATGATGGCATCTGTCAGTGACCCTGGCCCTTTCACTGAGCAAACAGCCCGGGGCAGAGCCTTCCTCCAGAAGAATGGCATCGTCTGGCAGCCAGGCACCCTTGTGAATGCACACACAGGGCTCTCCCAGGGCCTGCTGTCCCCAGGAGACTCTGCCCAGGAGCCTTCATCCCCAGCTCCTGTGCTCTGTGTAACTCCTTGAGGGCCACTCCTTGGTGTGTCTGTAAAGTCAACCCTCAGGAGAGCAAAGTACCCCTGGGGACAGCAGGGTGAAGAACACAGCTTGGAAAAGCTAATTTCCAAAGGAGTTTTGTGATATTTCGGGAGGACCTGGAGATAGTAAAATAGAACAAAACCAGATTGGCCACCTTTGGCACACACAGATCAGGTGAGGACTTGTCCCTTTGACATCCTTCAGCTCCGTTCTGCCAGTGCACAGGCATTATCCATTTTAATTAAAAGGCCCATGGTTAATGCTGTGAAGCAAAGTATCTCTCTGGCTGTTTCAGTGCTTCTTGGAATAGGGAAATTCTCTTCGCATTTATGCTCCACATGAAAGCTGATCCATATCTCCAGCCTTCATCTCCTTTCCTCTGAGTCTGTCACCAGCAGAAGATACAGCACAGTGTGGAGACCAAGAGGGGCCACACCACTGGCCTAGGCTATGGAAAGCAAGAAAAAGCTCTTGATTTTTCAAGGGGATCTTACAGTCTGGGACAATTTCAACAAATTGTGATGGCAAAAATAAGCTCTTTTGACAGTACAAGTCTTGTGCATTAAAACAAAGTAATCCCCTTTGGTTTTACCATGATGTTGCTACGCTCCAAATGCCAGCATCACTCTTTATTCTGCTCACATTCCTCTTCAGTTGCAGGTAAAAGACCAAATGTTTCTTACCCTGTTGTTGGAGCTGAGTCTGTCAAGCGTGGCCCTTTTTGTGCCACTAGTAACTCCCCAATTCATATCTTTGAGACTTACACCTCCTTATCTGTAAAAGATCACATACCTAGGTGATGTTCTAATGCAGTAGTGGATTTTTCCAGTTACTCCACCTGGTGAAATGTGCTGTGGATTGAGATTGTCATGCAGCCAATTATCATTAGAACATCTGTGCTCTGGCAGCTGAAGGCAGCGTGTCCATTGATGCTCTCAGCTCTGCCCTGGCAGAGAGCCCCAGCGTGCTGATGTGCCAGGGTGGTGTTTTCTATGGGCTCTGAGTTAGAGCCTCGCTCTTCCAAGCTGCTTTCAGCATGTGCTGCCTGCAATGCAGCCTGTCCCAAAGCTGGTTTGTAAAACAAATGGTGCATTCTGGCAGAGAGGGTTGAGACAGCTGGGAGAAAGCAATGGCTGGGCTGGGAGCAGTCTTGGAGTTGCATTGTGGAGCCATCTCACCCTTTTGATGAGCATTTCCACACCTTCCTCTACGGAGGGAGTGGGGAACATGCTCCTGAACAAGGTGCTGCAGCCCAGCACAGCCCATACCCCCACCAGGCACCCACTGTCCCTCCCAGCAAGGTGCAGGACCCAGCAGCCACAGGGCAGCAACAGGCACTGGATGCCCTCAAATGCCCTTGAATGCCTCTCTCTTGTGCATTACCCGACTCCCAAGCAGTGAGGGCTACGATGCCCAGGGCTGTCACAGGCTGTGCTAGGAGACTCGAGAACATTCAGAGAAGAGTGGTGCTGTGCTGGGAGTCAAGGCAGAACCAGCCCTCTTATTTAGGCTCCCATGTATGAACGTGTTGGCCCAAGTCACTGCACAAATGGATTAGGGGAGACCTACAGTCAGAGGGATTCAAGAGGTCTTTGCATACTGTCAACATTCATTTGAAAATTGCTCCACATGTGGCCCCAGCTCATGCAATTGAACACTTGACCGCATCCTGTAAAACAGGGCAGCGCCTGTTTCCTGGGAGCTCTACCAAGTCGTCTCCAAGTGCTTTTAATTTACTAATATAACTAGTGAGATGTTCCTGCTGTGTCCTTGCGCCGTGCCTCCCAGGAGAACAGCTTGTCAGGGTGTTAAAAAGATGCCTGTGTGCTTCTGTGAAGGGCTTCCTATGGACAATGATTTGCACAGCCCAAAGAAAAGTCCTTCTCGGATGACACGTGTAACATTGCAACTATGTCCAAGGCTAATGATTATTTTCCACATAAATGGAATTATATTTGCCTTCAGCAACATTGGCCACTGGGACTTCTTTCTAAAGCTGGCAGCGCTTCTGAGTCTCTAAATAGTGACACAGACCTGAGGTAAAAGCTTGGAGTGGAAAGCAGACGGAGATGTTCTCATGAGAAGAGCAGACAGGGTGGGTTTTGATAAGATGGCTAAAATGGAAGAAAATGTAGTAAACCAGAGGGTCTCATGTGGGAGTCCCATTGCAGTCTCATGAGTGGCATGCAGTGTGTGTTGAAGGCTCCTATAGATCCCTGTTAAACTGGGCAACAAAAGGCTTTGCTTGTTAGTCAGAGCCATCCCAGAGCTGAGTCACAGCCAGTGGGAAAGGCTCCTTCCCGCAGAGCTCTGCTGCAGAGCTGCTCTCTCTGCCACACAGGAGCAGCACAGGCAGGGAGGTGGCACGGGCTGGGAGGTGGCATGGGCTGGGAGGTGGCATGGGCAGTGGTCACACTCACCCTGTCCTGCTCTTTCAAGGCACGTCTGGCTGGTAAGATGAGTGTGTGCTGCTCAGTGACACGTCTGTAGCCCACTGGAGTGTGTATTTGGGGAACACAAGGTGCTTGCTCTTCTTTTAGGCTCAGATGAAACTGTCAGTGATATGTCCAGGGCAAACCCCAGGGATTGGATGTGCAGGCTGGAGAGGAGTGAGTCCCCCTGGGTCCCTGGGTATTTGTGCTGCTGAGCACAGCTGGTGGAGCACTGGCTGCTCAGCATCCCAGCTGAGGAAGGTGCAGAACAGTCATCTCCTCCCCACATCTCCATCTGGCAGGCAGCTCCCATGGCCATCAGTAAAGTGGCTTTTTTCCACTGTGGAAAGCCTTTGCTGGGGTTCTGGGACTCTTGGCCTCAACCCCTCACGAGACTTTCTGTGTGAATGAGAGCAGGTGTCAGACCAACCCAAGCACCACACTCAGAGCAGTGGGTGCAGAGGGAGATGTTCACCTGTCAAATCCTGGGAAGGGACTGGTCCAAATCCTATCCAGGCTCGAGTGCCTATTCAGCCTGCAAGGTCAGGCAGCCCATCCTGTCAGACAGGGGTGACCCTCCAGACAGCATCCCACGGCCAGGAATGGTTGTCACTTCATGAAGTTGGTCAGCAATCGAGTAAGAAATGTCTGCTGTACTTTTCAACAGAAAGATTTCCAGACTGCAGTTCAACAAGGTGAAGCTTGAAGATGCCGGGGAGTACATCTGCGAAGCGGAGAACGTTTTAGGGAAAGACACCGCAAAAGGCATCCTGAATGTGAAAAGTGGTAAGTGGAGAAGCCAGCAAATGTCTCGAGCTGTCTGCCATTCCACAGAAAGGTTCTGCACATGGTCTGTCTTGTATTTTGTTTCATGCTTTCAGGATATCGAGTAAAACAATCTTGGGAGATAAGAAAAATGCAGCTTAGCATAAATGTTTATCTTTGTTATCTGTCACTGGAAATGTGGTTAATTTACATTTTAAATAAACTTAGAGTCTATGTATTTTTTTAAAAAGGGGAAAAGAGGAAAGAAAGCTGGTGGGCTTGATGTTTTCATTTTTTAAAGAATTTCTGAGGAGCAAAACTCACCAGAAGACAAGTAATTAGACCATAGCTTTGTGATGAGTGAAGTTGCTTCTGGTTTTCATCCTAGAATGTGTGCTCCATCTCTTAGAGCTCAGCGGATGGAGCCTGAGGTTAGGTGGTTTTAGTATTATCTTGGTCATAATAATTATGTTGCTTAACACGATGGTTTGGATGCCCCCTCCGGCTCAGAAAGTCCCTACAGTGGCTGCCAGAAGCTGGGAGGGCACAGCGAGGGAGGGGGTGACTGTATTTCCTAAGCTCTTCCTCCTGCCATTCACACCGGGCACTGTGGCAGCCTGGGCTTTGAGCGCTGCTCTCTGGCTCTGGGCTCGGCAGCCCTTAGCTGAGATGCAGTTTTTTGTTCTCTCACCAGCCTTATCCCAGGGTGAGGGAAGGGAGCTTTCTCCTGCTGCTCTCTGGCAGTATTTTCTCTCTCAACCTCAGTGTGTTTGCCATCCTGAATCTTTTGTTCAGCCTCCCCCTCGGTTATCCTGCCTGTTCCATTCCAGTGCTGGCAGAGTCTGGAGGAAGGCCACCCATGCTCACACCTCCCTGTCTTCATCCTCCATGTCTGTGAACTCAGCCCTGCTGCTCTGCTGGGTTTATTTCCAATTGTGGTAGGAGTAAGAAACTGAGGCAGTGCTCTCCTTTATTGTTTTTTCCTGGTGCACTCTCTGGCTGTGCCACGCCACATGAACTGCTTCTGTTTGATGGGAGCTGCAAGTGCAGCCTCCCATCCCCGTGTGACAGAGCCCTGTGTCCTCTGCTGCCCCTTTCCCATCACCAGCACTCCTCTCTCAAGAGGGGGAGTGTGGTTGAGCAGCGCCTGCTGCAAGGCTCTGACCTGCACGCCAGGTAAATGCACATCTGGCCACTGCAGGGAAGGCAGCACATGTCAGCTCCACAGCCTGTGTGACAAGGACCACTCACAGCAGGGATGGGCTCACACCTGAGCTGCCCAGAAATGTGTTAAGACCTGAAAAACCATGAAATACACACAGATCTCGCTGCAGGGTGCTGTGAATCTGGTGGGTTCCCTGCCTGGAAGAATTCATGTTCTCAGCTGCCTGGCCACTGTGCCCCTGGCTTGCTGCTCAGCTGCATGCACACCTTGCTGCTGTTTGCAGCCCACCTGCCAGCACAGCAGGGCCAGCTGTAGCCCCCTGCAAAGGCAGCTGAGGTGATGGTGATCCCTGGAGGCTTTTTTTGCCTTGTTATCCCTTTGCACTCTTTTTTCCTCTTTCTCCTGCATCTACCCAGAGTTTAGCAGCCTTCCCCAGTGTGCAGGCTTGAGATGTCCTGGAGTATTCCTCTCCCCTTAGTGCTGGGCCTTCTTGGGGCAGGCAGCTCTCCTCACTTCTGCAAGCTCCCTTCTTCTGTGATATCTTCCATAGAAAATTCCTCAGGGCCTCTGAATCCACACATGTATTGTCCCCTTTTTCTTCTTCCCCAGGCTCCTCAGCACCAATCCTGTTGTGGCTTCCATTGCAAAGTGCTCTTTCCTCTGTTCCAGTACCACTTTTCAGTTTCAGAAAAGCAGCTTTTCAACCATTTTCAGATTTGTTGCAAGTCACCAAAACTACCACATCTTGAGAGAGAGAGAGAGAGAGAGAGAGAGTGGCTGCAGAGCAGAGACCCTGTGGCACTTAAAAAATGCCCATCAGCTAAACCCTCACCTCATCCATTCTCTACAATTCCAGTAGTTCCACAAAACTCCCAGCTCAGAAATAAATGCTTTTACATTGAGAAACTTTATGAGGGTGTTAATTTCTGAGGAAATGCTTCTGGACTTAGTCAAAATATACCACACTTTGGTTGTATTGCAGATTTTCATGACTTTGAAGTAAATTAGATGCTTTCTTAGAAAAATGTCCCATTTCCCAGTTCTCATTATTGAGTAGTCTAATGTTGATATCACATGGCCATGAGGGCACAGGTGAGATGTGACTGTTTCAGGTTCTTTTTTCCCCTCAGAAATTTTCTAGGCATCTCCTCAACTGCCCGGCTCCTTATTAAACACTGCAGAAAAAAAATCAAGTCCTACAAAGAATTATTTCTGCTTCTAGCTTTTTGTGGTGGTCCCACTGCTGTCTCTGGCAGGCACTGCACCCCCAGCCCAGGCTCCTGGGGCTTTCTCCTTTGTGCATCCAGAGGGTGTGAGCGACTTCTCCAAAGGTGCTGGTGCTGCCAGAGGGGTTGAGTAGGGCTGGTGTCTGTGGGCATTGGGGTTCCCAGTATCCTGGTTAAAAAAAGAGGAAATCACTGTGCTTGTCTCCCCTATTGCCTGGGGCCCTGGCCTTCATCTGTTTCATGTTCCTCCACCTCTTGTACGAGCATTAATTTTTCCTGCAGGACTTCACATACCCATGGGATGGAGGCTCTTCAGAAAATTCCACCTTTCCTTAAACCCCACATTTTCCCATTATCGCATCCTGCCATCCCATCTAGGCACTCTTGTGGCCATCAGGGCTAAGAAAACCTCCCCCATTTTCACACATCTCCTGCCAGGTGAACCCTGAGCCACTTCTGCCTCTTTGTCGCGACACGAGGCCCTTCACAGCGAGGGGACATCGTGCCCTGTGCCATCCCCTGAAGGGACACTCCTTGTCCTGCCTTTGTCACCCAATCCCCTGCCCTAAACCAGCACTAACACCTTGACAGCCTGTGTCCCCCCAGCAGCACCTGCCCCTCTGCTCCTCCCCACAGTAGCTAAGCCCACCCTGCTCTGCTCAAAAGAGATATTTTGTTCACTACTTTCTTACCTTAATTTCCCCAGGAACAACGAAAGCACCACAAGTCTTACCAGCCTCAGAAACTAAAATAGTTGTTATGGAAGAAGAGTGTAAGTACCTCTCCCCCACTCCCCCCATACAGCTGCTTTCCCCTAATTTGTTTGTTATTATGAGACATTTTGCATAAATGCTTTATTGCCTCCTGGAATCTTCTTTAATCACTCCTTCTGTCTGATTTTTCCCTCAGCCACTGATCTTTCTTTCCCTAGATCTTCTAAAAAAATCTGATTTATATTGCTGGTGTCTATCTTGGAGAGAGAGAATTTGATAACTATTGCAATGGCAGCTTGAAGAACATGTTACTTAAAATTGCAACTGAAGTTTAAGCATTCCCAGTTCTTGCAGTACATGGAGTTATTGATACTTGCAAGATGTGCTAGTTATGGCCTTTGATTTAACAGAGGGTTTTTTATTGCTTTGTTTTTGCATTTGTGTTTGAGGTTTTTTGAGGATAGTTGATAAAACCAAATCGGGCTGTAGAAATACAAGAAAAAATACGTGAGTCTTCTAAGCATAGGTAATAAGAAAATTGCAGAATATCCATCCGTGCCCTGCCATCCCATTTTTTCTGAGTCTCCAGAAAGCAAGAACAGATTTCCCCAAATGCTTAATTTGATTTAATGTGGCTGAAATGCTTTTTAGCATTCCTTCCTATTCAGTTGTCCCAAAAGCAGTAGAAAATGGGCACAGAGCAATAAAAATCAAGGAAGGGATACAAGTGTAGATTAGAAACCCGGTGCCTGGACGTTGGCTCAGCAATTTCTGGTGGAGGGTGTTGTGTCTGTGGGAGGGGGGTCTCCCCAGTGGGAGCCCACCAGGATCCTGGCAAAAACGCTGGGGAGCCAGGACCAGGCAGGGATTTTGAGATCCATGCTGTGTTTCCATGCCAGCTGCAGATGCCCAGAGCTGAGAGCACAGCTGGCTCTGCCTCACTGTTGGCAATTCTGCTCTGCAGATTTTATGGGGATGTTTTGTCCTTTGAAAGCTCAGTCTTTTAGGATTTTAAAAGAAATCTGATTACAGCCACAGCAGGCACTGGCCAGGTACTCTTTAAAAGCTTTTTTGATTAGAAAACTAAACTTAAATGTGCTCTTGTGTAGTGCTTAGCCTTGCACTGCTCTAGAGACACCAAGCTGAGATCCAGCATCATTAATGCCATGGCCACACCATCCTTCCTCAGGATTTTTCCTTTGTTTTCAGCAGAAGAGATCCATGCTACTTATTTGCATCATATTAGATAAATGCTATTTTCTTAAAAGCCAAATCTCAGAAAGGAAACACAGAAATTTCCCCTTTTGGAAAACTTCTTTCCTCTGTGGGTCATCACTGTTTTACTTTTTTTTTTTTTTTTCCCTAATAATTGTAAGAGATGGCAAAGTCCTCAGAGTTAAAGTTGTAACTCACTTTTTCCTTTGGATTCATTTTTCTGTGGTATCTCCCAAGGGTTATGTGAATAACTCAGAATCTCTCTGATTTTTATGATGATTGATGTTGTGTCATAGAACTGCACGTGTGTACAGCATATGGGCAGGTGATGAAGATGTTGTGAGGTAGGAGGATCTGGAGAGCAGACAAGTATCTCATCCTTGTAAAAATCTTGCATTTCTTCTCAATATCTGTATTCAGAGTCACCTGTAGGTTGTCCCTGCTCTCGTTGTTTCACTAAAATCTTGTAAATTGCTTGCTGGATTTTAAACACCGATGCCCCCAGTACCTGATATGTGAATAGCAGGAGGAGTTCCACTCAGCTTCATTCGTGGGGCAGAAGCCTCATTCATGGTGAAAACGTGTTAAATGGGACGCTTTGTTTTGTGCTTGACACAGGCTAAGGTTGTGCAGTTGGGTGGTCACAGTGGCTCAGCTCACAGGCAAGAACTTGCAGGGATGTGGTAACTTGATCGTGTGCCCTGATGCAGAGAGAAAGGTCCTTTATGCTCATTGCAACATCCTGAGAACTGCGAATGGTAACGTGATCCTGTCACGGTGCAGCGTGAGGCAGCTACACAAGGAGTCTGTGGCTGTGGACATGCTGGGTAAACAGGATAGGAACTGGTGTTGACATTTAGGAGCATTCTGATGGAGGCAGAAATGGAAGAAGGGTCAGAGAGATCTGGAGAGCACGCTGAGATGGAAGGTTTATGCAGGACAGAGATAGTAAAACACTCTCAAAGTTTAATTTTAAAAAGTTAAGATAATTTTTGAAGTGTCTGAGAGGGTCAGGTACTCCCTTGTGCTTGTTTTCTGCTGTTGAGTTCTCCTCTAGTTCCTTCCCCTGACTTCAACAGGCAGGTGAAGCCCTGGGTAAGGAGAGGACACAGGCCAGGTGGAGGAAGCGTGGTTTGGATACTGTCAGGATACAGGAGAATGTGCCAGTGGTGGGCAGGTGCTCTAAACCAACATGTGGATCATTGCAGCTGCTCACCTGGACTCTGCTCGTGCTCCTTGCTCACTCTGTAGCTGGGTGAGTGCTTTATCAGCCTCTGTGGGCTGCCAGTGCCCTTGGCTGAGGGTGCTCTGTGGCAGGGAGAGGCTTGGGGTCACAGGAGAAGGTGAAACAGGCAGAAAGAGCAGAACAGGCAGTGCTGAGTTGTGCTGGGAGCAAGAGGGTTGGGGAGTAATATGAAGCACCTGAATGACAGCTAGGCACTCTGGGTTTAGTTTTGAGGCCTTTGTTTCATCTGCTGGGGATCACGAGCCCTCCCTAGGGTCCCTCTAGAGACTCCTGTGGGAAGAGTAGCTGAAGCAGCCCTTTTTTCTCCAACTAAGTCTAACTCTCCACACACCAGCTTGGGTCCATAGATTTCATAGCTGTCACCTTGGTGATGCCATTGGACTGTTTGTAGCCTCATTGGTGTAGACTCATTGAGGCAATCCCTCTCCATTTTAATCCCTTCCCCGGTGCCTAGTGTGGCTGGGTGTTGGAAGTGTTCTCCTCACTTTGTGTCTGCCAGGTGAGCTCTTCCTGATGGACTTGCATGATTGCAATGGCTGTGCTGTGGTTTGTGAGTTACACAGCCCATAGGAATGTGTGCCCCGTGGTTATGGTTCAAGCACTCACAAAACCTAAACCAAAACCAAACCTGCTCTCAAATCCAATCTGGCATAGCCTTTACTGGGTGACCATGGCAGACCTGCCTGTGAGTTGGCTGGTCAGTCCTTGGCCCCTCCAGCCTGAGGCCACTGAGCTCTCCTGGAGCTGCAGGTGTGGGTATGATGCTCTGGGTTTGGGCTTGGAGGGTGTCCAGCCAGCTCAGAGCAAGGGAGAACACACACAGGTCAGGCCATGTGAACAGAGCAGTTTTCAATATTAGACTAAAAATAAGTCCTGGCGTGGTCTTTGCTCAGATAATTTAAACCCCATTGCTGGAGGTGTGGTTGTAATTGAGCGGAACCTGCACTCACGCAGGCACGGAACCTTGAGGTGGATGTGGTGACCTCACTGCCAGACTGCAGAGAGCTGTGTGCTCCTGGCAGCTGCCAGACCCTGCTCATGGCTCGTTTTGCACACTGCATATTTTTTAAGTGGTCACAGACAGAGCTGCCACTCGAGGTGTGGTGTAAAGACAGGCAGTGACTCTAAAGGCAAAGAAGGGCAGAATGAAGCGTGGGGTGGGAGCTGATGTCCCCTGGGAGCACTGAGGCTGAGCCCAGCCTTCAGGAACTGGGCTCTGGACCAGGGGATCTGCTCTTCTGGCTCCATCCTGGGATCCTGGTGTGTTGCTTCACTTCTTGGGCTTCAGCTGCCCTGCCTGCAATGCTTTCATGCTGGCATTGGCTCTGTGAAAGGATTTTTAGGTTGCTGAACAAATCCCCTCATTGAAGTATCATGTTGCTGCTATTACAATTGATGATGGGGATTTGGGAAAATGAAATGCTGCACTGCTGTCATGTGCATTTTCAGACCCCTGTGGTAGACAAGAGCATAGGAAGGGCTCCCTCATAAAGCTGCAGAGTTCGTTCCAGAGGAGCAACTAGAAGCTTGACAGTAACACAGGACTTTGCCCCTGCAATAACTGCCTGTCCCATGGAAACAGGCAGCCCCTGAGTGCTTTAAAAACCTTTAAAACTGTTTCTTTAAACCTTTAAAATTGTTTCTTAGTGAAACCCCTGAACTGTGCAGATGGGAGAGGTGGGGAATGCAACCTGTGCTGTTTTGATCAACAGCATCTGATGCTCCAAGATGAGTGCCTTGCAGTCTGGTATTTGTATCTTGGGATGAACTCCTGGTCTGCAGCTATTGATCCTAATGATCCCCTTGGGAACTGGAAACATGATTCCAGCAGGATCTGTTTCAAGAAAATGCGGGGGTAAATATTTGGTCATTTCCAAATGAATAAACACACAGGAGCAGAATTTTTATGAGCTCCAGAGTCCCCAGTCTGCTGTCAGGCAAGCCCCAGTGTGCACAGGCCCTTCTGTTTTTGTGAGCAGATAACAGTGGGGAGCATCCAGACTCTGCTCAGGTTTATTGCGAGAGGAGGTGTCGTATCAGACATTCAGAAATCTGCCACAGGGGGAATGGTGAGGATCACCAGCCCCTCCATGTATTAATCAGTGTAAATCATGGATTTAGTGTGGCTCACGCTGGGATTACAGTGAGGAATATCTTGGCCAGACACCTTCTCATCCATGTTCTTCTAACAAGCAGTTGGATGAACTCTGTTGAGAGGAACCTCAGCCATTCTGTGTTTTATCAGTAAGTACATGAGGCATATACAGAGCAGGCAATCTGTATACACTCCCCAACCAGCTGAGTTCATCTGTCCAACTGAATGTCTAAATATTGAGAGAATAAAGTGTCTGTACTCTATGAACCCACCAGCCAAAGTTATTTATAAAGAAGAAAAGGAGCGGTGAAACCATCGCTGTCTCCCTGCTCTGCTCGACAGTAGCTGTAGTTAGTGAAAAATTAACTATAATTTATAGTCCAAGCTGCATTAATTAACTCCTTGCAGGGGGAGGATTTCACCAGACTTCTGAGAACAGGCTGGTGAGCTGCCTGCAGGGGTTAAATGACGTGCATGGCAGGAATTGTGTAAGAATCCCTGCACAATCATTAATGGCCTTTCTGCGTAGATGGGTTGTATGAAGAGAAGTCCACCTGGCAGAGCCCCTGGATCTCTCCTCTGTTGCCCTGTCATTGATGATAGTCCAGAATAACTGAGGCATGTCTAGAAAACACTCTCTGAATGACTCCATTGCTCTGAATCTCTTGTGTTTATGCTGCTTTGTCCTCACTGGCTGGGGCAGCAACAATAAAACGTGGCTGGAGATCATTCACAAACACATCATCAAGAGGCAACCCTCTCCTTTTCCTTCTCCTTTTCCTTTTCCTTTTCCTTCTCCTTCTCCTTTTCCTTTTCCTTTTCCTTTTCCTTTTCCTTTTCCTTTTCCTTCTCCTTCTCCTTCTCCTTCTCCTTCTCCTTCTCCTTCTCCTTCTCCTTCTCCTTCTCCTTCTCCTTCATCCCCTCTCTTCTTTGTCCTCACTTCCTCCCTCCCTCCTGCTTTGTTCCCAGTCCTGGGACTGAAGACCAGCTGGAGGTCTGAGCTGCTCCAGCCCTTCTCTCACCCTGCAGGGGCTTTCTGACCACTTTGCCACTGTGTGTCTCAGGGGCACCTTGCTTATTCCCACTGGTCAGAAGGAAATGTCACCACTTGCTTGCCTCATGCACACTGCTGGTTTTCTGCTTTTAGTTTGTTGTAGTACCAGGGGAGGCTCTTGGTACATGGCTGGTGTTACTGCACAATCCCCTCAACACATCCCACTGCCTTCATGAGTCCTGTTCCACCCTGCTAGCTCCCAAAACTGCTCCCTTGCTTCCTCAGTTCTCCCCTTATCTCAGCAATTTTACAACTTTCCAAGTCATTTGGGATAGATGGAGTTGTGTTGGAGGCTGAATGAAGGACTTATTCTGCCACACCAGCCCATGGGGGGTAAAATCTGCTTGGTGTTGTGCAGCAGTTAATGTGAAATAGCTGTGGGAAGTAATTTCTGGATCACCAGGCACAGCTGTGTAGTGTTTGGCACAGAGGTGAAAGTACCTGCCTGGCTGTAAATAAACTGTGTGTGAGGTTCACTTTACCAACGTCCAACATGATGACTCTGGAGCAGGCATGCAGTTGTTAAAGTATTTGCAGTGGCCCAGGCTGGTGGAGAATAGAGCTAAACACAAAGTAATTTGTGAATCTGGGGATTATCCCACTAGTGTGGTGGAAACCCACTGAAATCTCCCTTGGCTTTGAGGTGCTTGTGTGTGATCTGCAGCCACATGGTATCAGAAGGCCACGCTGCAGCCCAGGCACAATTAAATTTTCTAACTGAGACATCTTTCTTCCCTTTGTCTGCTCACTAGAACTTGGTAGGTTTTCCCATCCTTGCTCCCTAAATAGTTGCTCTCGTGAATGGGAAGTTCCAGCTGCAGCAACATCCCAGGGTGCTCAGGCCCCTTGGAAGGTTCCAGACTGCATGTTACCACACAGCAGTGAGATTTCAGGGTTCTAAGAGAGAAAGATCTGTATTCAGTACATAAAACCTCAAAAAAAAAAAAAAATTAGGAATTCCTATGACTGGAATAAATATCCCATGAATATCATGTGTGCAGTATGGTCTCACTATTTCCAAAGAGAAAAACAGAACCAAAAAGAATAAAAAGAGATCATTGCTTCCCAGCAAGGGAAGGAGATGCTGGTTGTGCCTGTAATGTCACAGGCAGCACAGGGGAAACAAGTGGGGATAAACATTAGTTTTTTCTAACACAAGAGCCAGGACAGGGCAGGTGAAAATAATTAAATGGAGATGTGGCCTTGCATGCTGTGTGCATAGCACTGGAGCTCTTGTCACAAATCTTGTGGATGCTACAAGATTAGATTTATTCAAACAGCATTTAAACACATTGGTGGAAGACTCCAACAAAGGCCACTAAATGTGACAGGACTGTGGCTGCCTCGGGTTGTCTCTGAGCTGCCCATCCTGGGTGGCCTGAGGAAGATTATCACTACATACTTGTGCTGATCTTCTTTTTTAAGCTTTGCCACTCTTGGGGCCAAGGCAGGGCTTTGGCTTGACCAATTTATAGTCTAAAATGGCCTCATTTCCTGATGCTCTCTTCTCAACAGGTGACTGCCTCTCTCTGTGGCCTTTGCCACCTCTCTGTGCTGACAAATGGACTGTACTAATATGATTCCATGATTCAGTTTTAAAACACTTTGTGCTTCTTTGGGATAAAAGGCAAGGTACTTGCAGGAAACAGGGTTTAAAGGATAATGACATTAGCAAGATGCTTCTAGTAGAGGTGATCAACCATGTATTTTCCTGACAGGCACAGCTCTACTGACAGCTCTCCCCTAGAAGTGCCCAACTTGCCTGAGCCTCAGTCATGTCAGACTCTTTTTTACCTGTTTAAAAAAATCCCTATTTCTATGGGATGAAAATCCCATGCAATCTCTGGCTGATGAGCACTGTAATCCTCCCTGGTACCACAGCACTGCATCTTCCCATCCACCTTTCTTGGTGGGTTGGGTATCTTCTTATCTGGGCTGTTTCCTACAGGGAGGTTTCTGGGCTCTGTTTACAGTTCTCCCTCTCTGTCCCCCTCTTGCTGTGGCAAGGCTTGCTCCAAAATAATTCCCTGTAGGTTTTATGATGTGAGACTTTGCCAGATGGATCATTTTGCTTGCTACCAAGTGGTGTATTTGATGGTTGCAGGGGTGACAGCTCCCTGCAGCCTGTGCTTGTTCTTCATCCATGTGCCTTTCAATTTGCACCAGCTCTTTGGCTGATGAAGTCTTGGCTGATGGTACACTTGCAGAGACCCACACTTATCAGAGACCCACAGCTCTCTTCTCCTGAGCAGAAATGTGCTACTATCTTGTAAAGGTATAAATTATAAAGTCTTGTCTGTATAATGAGTCTGCATTCCCCAGATAAAGTACACAGACTCATAATGGCTTTGGCTTTTAGTTGCCATTAATCTTAACTGGGAGGGCGTGCTGAATTTCCTGTGGAAGTGTGGGATTCACATTTTTGAAAGAGTTTCACTGGAGGCTTGGTCAAGCCATGCTCTGCTCCAGCACTCCAGTGTGTGCAGACTGCTGTCCACATTTGGCTCCCAGCTGGCTGGCAGGACGTGCCCTCAGGGAGCAGCTGCTGTCCCAGGGCTGTGAGCATTTTGGGTCTCTGCTGGAGTGTTTTCCATGTCTCGTTAGCAAGAGCACTTTGGGACAACTTGCTGTGCCCTGGATAACTGTGAAAAGACAGAGCCAGAGGCAGTGGTTATTCCAGGCAAAGCACGGAAATATCTCTGCTCCGTGCACAGCCCCGGCCTGTCAGACAGTGGGAGGCCTCCACTTCCTTATGGGAATGGAAGACAATGGATGGGACAGCACATGGGTTCAGCCAAACCGAGCAGGGAGCCTGGCCCTGCACAGGTAACAGCCTGGGCTGCTCCAGCTGGAATGCCCAGTGGGAATCTTCTCCTTCAGAGAGGCACGGACCCCACGCCTGCAGGGAGTCCCAAAAGCAGGAGAGCCAGAACAAACTTGTCCTGCTTGCTCGTGTGCCAAGCATCGCCCACATGTGAGAGGCTGCACCAGGTGCTGGGATCCCTCCTTTGCCTGGGAGAGCCCAGATGTTCCCAGCAGGTGCTGGGCTGGAGCTGGAGCTGGGAGTGCAGCCCTTGGCTCTGGCGTGTGGGCTCTGGCAGCCCTGGAGCCCCTGCAGAGGGGGGATGAGCACAGGGGCTGCCTGAGGAGTAGGGAGCTGCCCTGGCTCCCTCCAGGACAGGCCATGGCTTGCCCTGCTGCTCCTCCCGTGGCTCTGCCTGGCTCCTGCCTGGCTCTGGTTCTTCCTTGAATCCTGTGTCAGTGAGGAGTTCAGTTTCAGTGATGGTGTCACTGACTTCTCCATGAGGCTCGTTCATGCTTTGGAAAACGGGATGGGAGAGAATATCTCCTCAGGAGCCTTGACTACAGTATAAAAGGTGCTACAAAGTAGGCAGTAGGCACCCTGCTGGAAGTGCAACTGTGATAGGGTCTGAGCAAGGTGGGTAGTCCAGGAAGGGAACTATTTTTAATGAGGTTAAGTATTCAGTTGCAAAAAATCCATGCTTTTTAGCGTCTAGCATTTCTTGGACTTATGTGAAGATGGGTGTGCATTCCCCAAAGCTGCTCACCTTCTGTAACCTGTATCAGTGCTCTAACAACTGATTTTTGCCTTCCGAGGAGCCCTTGTTTTACCTTTGGAGACTCTGCTTTGGGCTATAAGCTTATCCGAGTCTCTCAGAGACAGAAATTACAGTGAAATTCCACAGATTGCCTTCAGTTTTCATGTAGCTTACTGTAAAGCTTTTCTCTAGAAAGAAGTTTAGATTTGGAAAAGCACCTGTATTCCAGGAAACTTGAGTCATGCTGGCTGCCTCCCCTGCACAAGCTGGGGCTGGCTGACTTCTCCTGCTGCACTTCTGCTGGGTCTGCTGGGGCAGCCCAGTTGTGGCAGGACAGAGAAATGCTCAGGAAAGGGGAGGCACAGATGGAGCTGTTCTTGCTTGTGCCAGACCTGCTCCAGGCTCTCAAAATTCAGCTGACAGAGGTGTGGAGCAATGCAAAGTCCCCTGCAGCACCTCTGGGTCTGGGGCCAGTGCCCTGATGTACTCAGGCCTCAGCACCAATGTTACTCTGTGACTCTGCAGCTCCCCTGCTTGCTTGCTGGCACAGCATTCCGAGCATGAGGGAGGGACAAGGGCAGTGGGAAAGGGGCACTTCCCTACAGCTGGCCAAAAAAATGATCTTGTACCACATGCTGGCTGCTTAGAGGAAGGTGAGTCTTCAACGCCTCACTCACTTGGCCTCTTTTGTTGTGAAAGGAGGAGTCAAGTTGCAGCCCCAGGACCTGAAGGTGGGTCTGAAGGCACAAGCTAAGGTTTGTGTTTTACTGGGGTTTTTACTTTGGCAAATGAACTCGTAGAAAATCGTCTAAGGAAGCAGAATTGCCCAACAAAGGAAATAACAATATATCCTTTTTGTGTGTGTTTTTGTTTTCCCCTGCAGTAACCACAACTCTCTCCTCCTGGTCTGGGCATGCCAGAAAATGCAACGAAACAGCCAAGTCCTATTGTGTCAATGGAGGGGTGTGCTACTACATCGAGGGGATTAATCAGCTGTCGTGCAAGTAAGTGAGTGGAGTTCTTGTGTCAATATGGAAATTTCTTGGCTGAGGGAGAGGAGACCTTTGTGCAACTGCCGGAGTGGGGGGAGCTCTGAAATTCTCCTGGCAATTGCAGTTTGAGCTGTGCAGGTTCAGAAAGGGGCACTAGAGGGGCAGGGGTGGGGAGGCAAGGATTCGTATTTACTTTTTTTGTGTGCGTGTCAGTGTTCACTTTTCCTGGCTTTTCTCCCTCTAAGAATGTGTTTGTCCTGGCTGTTCCTTTCCTTTTCTCCCCTTTCTCCTCTGCAGCTTCAGGGAAATTTGTGTCCCTTGTGCTCTCCCTGAGCTGACACGTCCTGTCCTCCAGTCAGGGGGACCTTGCCAGGGCACAGCCTCCTCCCTCTCCCCTGACTGGAGGAATCCCTCACTGAGACCTGCCCTGACCTCTCCTGTATCTCATGGGCCCAGGGTTAACCCCCAGCTGTTCCCTTCTCTATGCAGCTTTGTGGCCACTGTGGCATGTTCAAATCTGCAAGAAAAAACAAGAGACATGTACTAAGTTATCCTTAAAATGAGTTTTGAAGGGTTTGAAGTGGGGCTGCACAGCCTGAGGGATGTGGAATGGCATGTGAGACTTTTTCACCCCTGGTTCAGAGCTAGAAAGCCCAATAGCATCTCACACCTCACCCCCCAAGCCTTACAGTGCCTGTGGATGAGCTGTGCAGTCTGATTGCCAGTGCTGGAGATGCAGGTACCCAGAGCTCACCTGTACCTACCCCTGGGATCCTGCACAGTGAGCAGGAGGTGGTGCCCTGGGCATGCATTCACTGAGCAGATGGAATCCTTTTCTGAGTTCACCTGGTGATCCAGCCATCACTGCCCAGCTTGGAGAAGCCCAGAGCTGACAATTTTCTTCCTTTGGAACCGAGACATGTACTAAGTTATACACACAGCCAAAGGTATTTACACCTGTGGATGTCAGCCCAGCAGCACTGCAGGATGTGATGCTCATCAGGTACCTCAGGCCTTGGAGGATGCACCTGAACACAACCCTCACTCTGGTGGAAAGCCTGTGGGCTGGATCACACTGAGCACAGCTCCTCCCTTCTCCCAGTACTCCTTTGTTTTGGCAGGGAGCAGCAGAAAAGGTCATGTGGAAACGTGTCCTGTGTACTCTTGCTTTCCAGTGCAGGGTCAGCTGTGGTGGAAGGAGCATCTCCCAGCTCTCCCAGACTTGCCCCTTAGACACAGAAAGATCTGGCCATGACAGAAACCAGAAGCTGTGGCTTCCACATTTCCCATGTGCGTGGAGTGGGAGCAGCCCTTGTCCACCACAGCCCTGGCCTCTAGTGGAGTTGTCACTGCCATTGGCTTCTTGGTGCACCGTGGCCTCATCTTGTCACTGTTCCCCACAGGAAACAGGGGGGAAGCCCCATGTGATGATTAAAGTCACAGCCACCATTCTGGGGTAGCTGTAGTCCAGGAAGCCCCAGAAATTCCAATCTTTCCATTCTGGGAAGGGCTGAACCCTTGAGGTGAGGAGGAGTGTCTGAATCAACATCTGTATCTGTAAGCAATGTGGTCATGGCAGAAACATAGGTTTCAAGGCTATTTCTTTTGGGGAGAACTTAAATCCAGATCAAGATTCAAATGGGATCAATTTCTAATTACAACAAGAGTTACCTGAACTCCTACCATGCATAAGAATCACTTCTTCCTAATGAAGAATACTGTGGTAGTTGTCAAATGTCTTCAGCAGATAGAGTGTTTTAACCAAAGGAATTCCATTCTACCTTCCAACCAGTCTGCTCTGACAGCTGATGAGCAGAGGGAATGCTCAGTGATGGATTCCATTAAGATTTTATGTGCCATACCAAACAGACCTAATTATTTCATAGCATTTGAAAGCCTGAATTCCTCACTTTGCAGATGGTAAAATGATATCCTTTTCTGATGAGTTCCAAGTACCAATTGCTAAAACCAGATGGGAACTGAACAGGAGTGTGTGGAAGGGCAGGAAACTGTTACCCAGAAGGAGGTGCTGGGAAGGTCGGCACTGTCCCTGCTCATCTGCCAGAAAAGGTGGCTCCATGTTCACAGAAACCCAGGAGATCCAAGAACATTCCATACAGCACAGTCACTTCTGGTCTTACTGCTTGAGGAGATCTCTGGATGTTCATTCTCCTTGGGTGCTTTTATCATTAAATCTCAGATTGAAGATAAGAAACCCTGGCTTTTGAAGTGGTGTAATTTTAGAGTTTCTGGATTCTGGAGGATAATAGTTATTGGGGAATGCAGAAGCACTTGAACTGAAGAGTGTTTCCCATAAAATGTCTCTCCCAATGACAAGGGTGATTTTTGGGGAAGATACTGCTGTATAAACAGACTTCACCTTTGCCTGCAAACAAAGAGCTGGTTTGTTCCACAGCTTCCTTGTTGCACCGAGACAGGAGATCTGCTGCTGTGGTTTGTGAAAGATGCAGGAGGAGAAGGGAGAGGAGGCAAAGATACAGACTTTGAAGTTCAATTCTGATCTCTGCATCAGCAGCCCTGGCCCTCCAGCCCCACTGTGCCTCTGAGCCAGGAGCATGGAAGAAATCAGTAGGTTCTGCTCACAACCTCTTCAAATGCTTTGGAGATCAGCAAGAGCCACGTGAGCAGCTCCAGCCAGGAACAACACGTGTCCATGTGCTGTCTCCATGTCACTCTTCCAGTCAGAGCCAGCAGGGCCTTGGGGGGATCATCTGGGCCTCTGTGCCAGCTTGCAGCCCTCCCTCACTCAGGGGATTCTACCCCCGGCACCATGTGTTGTTTCCAGCCTTTCCAGTACCAGCCACCAGAATTTTAGAATGTTCTTGTTCACCATCCTGCCATCAGCTTCTTGGAGTGGGTTCCATTCCTGCAGCTGTCCAGAAGCACAGGAAATCCTTCCTGTAGATGTTCCCCCTGGCAGTCTGGACCAAAAACAGCAGATGACTTCTCAAATAATTTCTTCTCCTGATGTGGTTCACGCTCAATTTGCAACAAATATTGCCTAAATTGGCAGCTGGATTTTTATTATTATTTTAGAACAGGCTTCCCAGAAACGTGTTCCTCCTGGTCTTTTAAATCCTGAGAGCAAAGTATTTGCTTGTAATCCCACTTCCTCCCTCCCTTTTTGATACACTTCAGATAGACCTTGAACAAAGCGTTTTCTTCACTGAGGAAGAGGCCAGAATGGACTTGGATCTCTTCCAGAAATTGTGTCTTTCTTGATTGTGTTCTTCCATAATTTTGTCCTTAATTTGAAGCAACTTCTACACATACCGGTGTCAGAGGAAACCTGAACATAAAGCAATCTTTGCTGTTATCCTGACTCTGCAAAGAGACTACCTGGAAGTTAGAAGGGAGAATTGCAATCTGCCTCTAATATTCTGCAAATTTTCTGCATAAACCTGGGAAATGACAGAGCCCCACACAGACATAACTGACTCAGCAGCCCTAATACATTAAAAAGCCCCAGGCTCTTGACAGGGAGAATTTCTTGACCCTTCTCCAGATCATTTTGCTTGGAGAGGCCTGAGGAGCTGGACTCCAAGGCAGTGACTGGTTTGAGTAGAGCACATTGAGGTGCCACAAAGAGGATGCACAAAAGCAAGTCTCCAGGCCTTGAGCTGGGCTGGGACACACAACAGAGGTGCTTGGTTTGTTGTGTCCAGTCAAACAGAGTCTTGGGATGACTGGCAGCCCCTACTCTTGGATCTGCCTCCATCCTGGAGCCCAGTGAGTCCTTGGCACAACTTAGCACACTTGGAGGCTGCTCCAATAATCTTTTATTGCTGGGTGCCCCACAGGGTTGTGCTATCCAAAGAGCAGAAATGCTCTTTTTCCCAGTAAGCTCTTGGCACACATTAGGTACAGTTGGGGTCTTCCCAGCCAAACAAAGCAAGCAAGTCAGATTTCATCAGTGCAGAGCCTTCTCTGCCCACTAAAACCCTCTTCACATCTCTTTTGTGTGGTCAGTGGAATCAAAGTGATCTGCCCTGGGCCAGGATCTTGTGTGGTACCAGAAGACTTAAAGAGTATTACAGAGCAACACCCTCACATCGTGTTGGACAGTTGTGCTCACAAGAATCTGGCTGGAGGATTTGCAAATGCTGACAGATAAAAACACTCTCTGGATTTGAGGTGACAGCTCTGCCTTACGTGGGGGAGGCAGGTCAGAGGCCTGGAGCACCTCGGGCAAAAAGTGGAAGTCAAGGAGACATTAAAAAACAAAACAAAGCAAAAGGAGAAACGATCAGATCATTTTAAAATTAACTTATGAACCCAAGTCACCAATTTTCAAAATCACATGCTCACCTCCTTCAAGTGTATTGTTTCCTGCAGATTTTCCCAAGAGAGAGAAAGATCATTCTGAAGGGTTGGCCACACTGCCAGCTCCACTGTGCTTTCCCAGAGCACCATCCAAAGGTGGGAATATCACAGGGATCCTGTATGGCCATGATCCTCCTGGCAGCACTGTTTGCTCAGCTGCCCTGTGGTATCCGAGGCTGTCCCACCCTCCCAGAGGCATTTGGTCAGCACGAGCTGCTCATTGCCTGGCCACAAGGATGTCACTGTGCCACGAGCAGTCCTGTGGGGAGGTGTTGCAATGTCCTTGGGAGCGAAGGGCTAGGGGTGAAAATCTCCACATCCTGTTCCAAATCCCCCAAACCAGCCGGGACTCGTTCCTTGGGTTTTGCATGCTGTTTATCTTGGGTGATGAGCTCAGGTACCTTTTCAGGTTCAAGTGGTCTGTCTGTGCCTCCTGCTGAAGGCACCGTGGCTGTGTCAGACCCTGGGGCCCATCAGAGTGTGGGAGCTGATCCTGCAGCAGCGAGGGCTCAGTGAAGGCAGCGCTGCAGGTCCTGGGGCCGGAGCCGCGCCGCTGTCGTCACCGAGCCCAGCAGTGGATGTCCCTGAGGTCTGGACTCCACTCTGCAGCAAACATGCCTTGATTAGCTGCTCTGGAGAAGGCCTTTGCATTTATTCTGGTTGCTTTCCCTTCTTCCCAGCAGTGATTTTGTGGAGTCCAGCCTTTTGCGGCTCTCCAGAACCTGATCATCTGGGACTGGTCAGGGGACAATGACAGAACTGTCTTCTTTTTCAGCCCTTCCCACAAAAAAGCAACGTGCTTGGAACATTTTTTTCCATTTGCTTACTTCAGTGCATTGTGTCCTTCTGCTACGGCTTGTCTTTATCGTGTCATTTTGAAGCACCTGCTCATTCACATTTTTCTGTAGCACCGATTGCTTTATGAGAGCTCCCAAATTTGGCATATTTTAATTAAGATCTGGGGGTGCAAAGGAAATGTGCCTGCCCTTGCAAGACTTAGAGCAGCAGCTGGACAGAAAAAGTTTTGCTTCCAGCAGGAAGACTATGATAATGAATTAAAAGTAGCAAATAATAATTAACAATAATTATTGCCCAGCCCTGATACAAGGCAAAATGTCAAAGTTCCTTAACTGTTCAAAAATAAGTGCACAGCAAGCATCATAGAAATGAGTCATTCAAACTATTTTGGTTTGTGCTTTTTGAGATGCTTTATTTGACTGATCATCTTACTGCATTTTTGTTACCATGTAAATATCTCACTGCAATTCATCCTGAACCCAAGAGCAGAATTTCGCAGATGTTTTCAAAATGGGGTTATTAAAAAAAAAAAAAAAAAGTCTTAAGGTCAAAACTAAAAGAATGGGATAATTTCCAGCAATAATAGAAAACAGAATCTGGACAGAAAAATCCCTGACCAGTTTTATCAATGGTATTTGCAAACAATTTTTATAGGTAGCAAATAGACACAGAGAGATGGAGTTAAGCAGGAGCAGTTTTGGGAGTCTCCACTCAGACTAGAGAGGGGACAAGGTGCTGTCTGCAAGAGGCTGGTGCAGCCTTGTCCTTCCCCAGGACCATTCCTACAGACACACCCTTGGCCACTTCCCTTGGCTTTTGGGGAGAGATCCCTTGTGCCTCTGTGAGGGCACCATAAAGTCCAAAGGTGATATTTGCACCATCTGTGAAATCCCTGCAAGAGTTTTCCAAAGAAGGAGGGACTTGGTTTTGCTGGGACAGCCAGCCAGAACGTATTGAGTCAAATGTGCAGGAAGAAGCATGCCACGATCAAAGACCAGCTCACAGCCCTCAGCTTCAGTGAGCCTTAACTTTCAGGCATATCCCTCACTGCAGAAGAGTTGCCCTCACCACAGGCAGCAGATTTTAATGCAGAAGGGATGATCTGCCCTGCTTTTCCTGTCCAGACTGGGAGATCCATGTGCCGAGCACGCTGGAAATTTCTTTCCTTGTGGTCACATCTGGGGCCACAGTAATAAATAATAAATCATCTTCAGCAGTATAGGAGTTAGAGACAGATTTAAAAAAAGGAACCAAAAGCACTGCATGCTCTCAAAGGTCTTCTGGTCACTGCTTCTGCCTGCAGCCTTGCTTATGAGGAGCCAGAGCCCAGGTATGCAGGGGTGGCACATTGTGTCTTGACAGCTTGTATGCAAGCTTGAGAGGTGACAGAAGCTGCTCTTGTTCAGGGGGGCTTTTTTTCTGTCACTTCTCCCAGTGCTGAATCACTGAGTAACTAAAGATGAAAAGCCTGAGCTGTCCTAGACACAGAGAAGACAGTTGTCTACTGCCTTCTGTCTTGAGAGCTCTCCTCCCCACCCACGCTTGGCTGACTGCAGAGATCTGAAGATGGGCTATATGGTAGCTGTCATGGCACCAAAGCTTCTTTGACATCTTTTTGTTTTGCTTTTTCTCTTCTTACCAATTCCTTTCTCTGGGCTTTTATTTCCTTCCACCAGTTTTCCCATAATTTTTGGTCTTTCCATAATGGCATGCAGCCTCAGTCACACTGGAGTTCCAGCCTTGGCTGACCTCTTGCAGGTGTGCACCTGAGATAGTTTTTAGCTCCTTTTTTACAAACACCCCTTTTTGGGGTGGATGGGACAATTGCTTCATTCAGCAGCACCCTTGAGGCCCTTTGGTGTGCTCTCAACATCCAGGAAATCTCAGATCCCAGAGAGATGGGAAGCATGTAGCAAGCTAAACTGGATTCCCTTGAAGACTCTCTAAATAAGTTCCTGACTCTATCAGAGGTAATGAATAAACTTCAAAAAGGATTGGGAGGACACCTTCTCTTTTGGATTCCTTGCTCAAACCCTGAATGGTTTCTCTTGTCCTGCTTCCCTGGGGCTCTCTTTGTGAGTCTGTGCCACCCAGTGCCTCAGGTTTGTGCTTTCTGATTGACAGTGGAGCATTTTCTTCACTTGCCAGCACCCGCTTCCTCTGCTTCATTGCAGGGAAGGTCAACAGGCCCCATGTCTGTCTGCTGGTCACCCCTTGGGCAGAGCTTTCCTTGGAAGCTGGCTTGGTGTCTCCCTTTCCTGCCCCAAGATGAATGTCCAAGAATGAGAAAAAAGCACCAATTTTTAAAAGATATTTGCCTGACCAGGGAATTCAATTTTCAGTTTCAGAAGTGACTTGGATACTGAGAAACTGAAGTGTAGGACTGGAGAGCTCAGTGCAGCCTCATGCAGAGCCATGCCCTAAAGCTCTCCAAGAGCAGTTTGGGGTGCACAAATAGCCCAGCACACTCCCACTTATTGGTGTGAGCCCAGGTCCAAAAAACCCAGGTGCTGACCAATGTTTGCTCATGGGCAGTAAAGGTGCAGCAGGCTTTTTTGCACAGCTCAGCCTACCCAAACTGCAGTGAAATCCAGCAAGAAATCAAGTGCCAAAGCCAGGTCAGTGTATGTCCATGAAGTACAGATACTAAAAATCAAAGTTATCTGCATGAAGCCTGGACCTGGACCTGCCCCGCCCCACCAGTTTGGGAGCCTGACACTCTGCTGTGGCTGCTCCCACCTCTTACTGTCCTTTGCAGTGGCCTGGCCAGGAGCTGAGCCACTGACATCAGGCTTGGCCTCTGGTTCATCTGTGTTTCACTGAGGTGTCTTTCAGTCCCTTCCTTGCTGGCCACTTGCAGATCACTGTGGGACTGTGAGATCTTGTGGGTGGCATCTGAGAGCAAGGAAGGTCCGATGTGTACCAGGTGCAGAAACTGCAGCTCTGCTCGCAAAAAGTTGAAAAACAGATTTTAAATGCTATAAAGATAAAGCCCTCTTAAGCTCAGAGGATAGAGAGGTCTGTTGAGAAGAGAGGGAGTTATGGGACCGGGAGGTAAAAGCTGGGGCTTCAGGAAAACTAGGGATACTGTGCAGGACTATCCAAGGAATATCCAGAAGAAAATACATGAAGTGAGGGAGAGAGGCAGATGCTAGGGGAGAAGTGTTTGACTATGCCAGGCTGGGCTCCCATCGCTTCCCAGGCTCACCTGCAGCTGCAGTGGGTGACAGTGCAGAGGGTGCTGGTGCTGCTCACCCTGGGTGGTTCTGCAGCTCCTGCTGCACCCCATGGTCCTGTGCTCCCCAAACCTGGCTCAGCTGGGGAGTGCTCTGGGGAGCTACTCATGGGCTGGTGCCACTGCCTGGTGGCTCTCAAATGCAGAACACCTTCTCCTCCACCTGAGCATCCATGAATGCGTCGCTGCTGCCCATGAGCTGGCACATCCCAGTCCATCAGGTGACCTAGGCCAGGACAGCCTGAGAGAGCCTCACATTTCAGACCCCTTCAGCTCAGCTTTCTTCTCTGTTCCTTCCTCTCTGCTAACACAGAGACTCTGCACGTGCTTTCTCTCTAACCACCCGTGAACACCCCGTGGGTACTTCTGGGCTCATCACAGGGAGATGCTTTCCACGCCCAACGCTCGCTCTTGCCTGAGCAGCTGCTCACTGCTTTTGGTGCCTCTTGCCAATCTACAGAGCAGCTCCATGGAGTCTCTGAAAGTAGCATCCAGCCCATCTCAGTCTTGCTGCCAGCTGGTGCTTCTAGCAGGTGAGAAGGAAGGAGGCAGGCAGAGCAGGACAGAGCAGGAGGGGTTTGACTGCCTGCTTGAAGACCCAGGCCTAAAGCAGAGCTGGAACACTCATGTTGCAGGTGCCTGGTTAAAGCAAAGAGTAAATACGCATGTAAAGCCTTTATTTTTTCCATTCATCACAATGCACTTTTTATTTCTGACCTTAGCCTCAAGAACTGTGCCAGACATGTTCTGTGATTTCTCCCCTTTTCCCCTCCAGATGTCCAAATGGATTCTTCGGACAGAGATGTTTGGAGAAACTGCCTTTGCGATTGTACATGCCAGATCCTAAGCAAAGTATGTTTGAAGACAAAAAATGCACCACACTACTTAAAACCTCCTGGGCACAGCGGTGGATGTAGAGTGGTCTAGTCAGGGATGGCTCTTGGTGTCAGCTTTGGGTAGGGCTTAGGGCTGCAGGTAAGGGTGAAGGCTGAAAGCAGACAGATAGGAGCCATGGAAGGGATCAGCAGGGGCCTCACTTCAGCCTGTTTGGGTGTCATTTTGCTATCTTGTTTCTCTCTTTCTGGTTTTCTCTCTTCCGGTAGGTGTCCGATCGAATTCACAGGAGACCGGTGTCAGCATTTCGCAATGGTCAGCTTCTCCAGTATGTCTCTTTCTACTTCTCTCTCTCCTTGTTGTTGTAGCTCTGTGTCATGTCCTTAAAGCAGGTTCTTCTGTTCTCCAAGAGCCCTCTTCCTGTCTTGTGCGCTCCCAGCTCTGCTTGGTCCTAAGAGGAGCTGTGATGTGTCCAAGAGGAGAACTGGGGCTCGTTATCTCCCCATTTTTTAGAATGGGCTCTGCTTTCATTTCTGATTGAACTGAATGCTGCTCGCTCTTTTCAGGCAAAATGCAAACGAGGCCCGAGTTTCTGTGGTGGGTGTGCTGTGTGATATGAGCCTGTGCCGTGTGTGGAGCTGGCCCTGCCAGCATTACTGTCCTGACATGGAGTGTGCTGTGCAGGGCAGGATTTGGGTATTTTCCCTGTGCTGTGCAGGGCAGGAGATAGGTATCTTCCCACCACTCCTGCGAGGGTGTTGGGAGTCTCCTCGAACCAAAGGAGGAAATCACAGCACGGGTGTGACTGGAATGAAATCACTTTACAGTCTGTAGCACAGAGGTCACTCTGGTGGCTGCCACTTCCTCAGGGCTTCCCAGCCTCACTGCCATGCAGGATACAGGATAAACCTGCCAAATGGGCATCAGACTATGTCCCTCCTGGACACAGAGGTGTTCCTGTCTCTCCTAGGCACCTGGACAGGCTTGCATATTAGGATTGAGCCTAAGTGCAGTGACCAATCCTTTAATGCATCCTGTGGTTGTAAATACCCTAAAGCCTTTGCACTTAGTGCTTCCCAGTTTCTAGTTTCCAGTTCCTACAGGTCTCACTTATAGACATAACTAGCTCATTGTGGTCAAGGTGGATAATTTTTCTGGGTCCCTATTCAGTTGGTGTCCCAGCATCAGTGGGATCCTGGTCTAGATAAGGACTGACCTGAAAGGAGATGCAGTTACAGTGCAGAAAACCTGTGACCCTCCCTGTGACCCTTCTGTGACTGTCCTTGGAGCCCATCTTGCCTCCACACTGGGTGCTTGGACCCACCTCAGATGCCAGCTTTTTAAAGAAAGAGGCTTTGATTAGTGGCAACCAGAGCAGAAATGCCTCTTCAGGATAGCTCCTTGATTGCCAGAACGCCTCTCCCACTGCTCTGTGAGGAATCCTGCCGTCCTCATCCTGAACTGGCAATTGCAGGAGTCTCATTAGCACGTGCTAACAGCTGGCAAGTGCTGGAATTAGACTCCCTTGCATGGAGCATACAGACAAGATGCAAATGGACTTTGTGGGGCCCTTGGGACAGCTCAGTATTTTTACATTGCCTTTTGTTCCAAATTGGCTTCCGAAGTTGAAACCTCCATTGATTTATCCTACCAGACTCGAATATTCAAGTAAGCTCTTTTTAAAATGACAACCCAAAATGTTCTACTTTGATCTTTCACCTGATGCTAAAAGGGTTTCCTTCCCTCTTGGAAGCCCTGGGAATCAGGATCCAGGCTGCAGCCAGCAGTGGGATGCTCACCCCATGGAGCTGATTTGTGGCATGTTTCATGAGGTGGTGTCCAACAGGCCTAAACATTATTACTGCCATGCTGCAAAGCAAAAACAGGGGTGAAAATGAGTTTTATGTTAGGAAAATGCCTTTTGAGAGCATTAATGGCAGGAGTAAACAGCATGTGGGTTTTTTTCTCCAGGTTGCAGAATCCAGATTTTTATGAGACTGAGATTTGTTTTAGTTTTATTCACATGTTAGAGGAACAATGCCAGCTTTAAAAGTGACACATGTACATTTCCTTACCTCAAGTCTGTTTTAACCACAGCATAGTAAGGTAAAAACAGCTTAACAATCCAGGCTACCTGTCTGAACTTGGATAAAATTCATATAAGAAGATGATTCATATGTTTTTATAGCTGTTTTCACTTTCAGGTCACAGTTGGGTAATACAGATAGCAGCAGCAGCACTGAAGAAAAGCTTGCACTGAACTTGCTGTTTTTCTGAGTAGGAAAAGCATTTCTCTCAAGTGTGGACCCTGCAAATGCTTACCTTCTATTTTGATCAATAATTAGGGCACAGTAGAAGTTGCTGATGTTCCATAATTCACTCAATGCTTCATCCCATATGGGTTCTGACAGGTCAAAAGCTGAAACAGATTAAATGAGGTTCAGGTATTTCCACTGGAAATAAAATAGCTCTGTCCTGATTCATGTTTTCAGAACACTGCCAGCATTTGACAGATACTTAAATAAGGACACCTATATTGGTGTTGTTTTAAATGTATTTGGGGTATTTCAGGTTTTCAGGCCTAGTTTGGATCCTCCTGGTTCTTTAATATGAATATTAAATATGACAACGACTTTCAGTAGGTATATCCCAGAGCTAAGCAAGAGTCTCTGCAGAGTGAGCTAAATTGAAGGTGCTATTCTGAAAAGTTGGGACAGATATTTTGCTGAATTTGGGCCACAGATGGAGATGGTGCAGCATCCCAACATCGTGCCAGATGTTGTGTGTCCTCCTTTGGGAGCAGCTTCCTGCCTCTCTGGTTTAAACCCTTATTCACATTTTGCTCAGGTAAAACTCCTCATGTTCTCCAGGAGTTCAGGCTATCTTTGTCTCTTTGACAGGGAACTCTGAAGGTTTATTTTTCTCTGTTTGCCCAAAACACCTGCTAGACCACTGCAGTTGTTAAGATGAAAATTAGCTGTATTTAGAGAGGTTTTCTCACATGTGATGTTTCTTTATGTTGCTGTTCCAACCATATGAGCAGGTGCCTACTGCCAGGCCTTCTGGGTATATACACCACTGCTTGAAAATGAAGAGAAAATGTTAAAGATGGGGTTTTTTTTCCATGTCACACTCATGCTGTTGCTATTTTCTACCAGATTCGTGCAGAGAAATGCACAAGGAATTGTATTGATGGGGTTGCTCAGAGAACCCCAGCCTGTCCTGACTGCCCACACATAAGGCTGATGGATCAAGGTTAGGAAATAATTTTGTTTAGGCTTTAACTAACCTGTGAGAAGAAAACCTTATAGAGGGACATCAAAGCAACATTTAAATCAGTAGAAATTTAAACTGCAGGGAATTAATGGCAGTGAACAGAGGGGATAGTGATTGTCTGCAATTGCTGTATGGAACTGAGGAATGCCCTGGCAGGTGAGAACAGAGAGTTATTCCCATGATGAGTCAGTAAATCCTCTCACTAAAATGTTTTCCACATCGAGGTCCTCATGACTCTGCGTCTCCGTGGACAAACTCCTGGGAGCAGCTGTCAGTGGCACAGGCACCTGCAGAGCCACACACCTCAGCTGTGCCTGCATTAGTGAGAATAGAACACCTCAAACTCTTGCTCCACAGCCAGAATGAATCCACAGCAATGGCATCCATGGACCTTTCAGCCTCTGCAGCCAGATTTTCCTCTCTGCTGGCACACCTGGGTGAAGAGTGCAGCAATATCCAAAAGGGTCAGGAATTCTTTCTGAGGGCTTCTGCTGGGTGCTGGGGGCTCACCCAGTGTAGAGCTGCCCCAGGGTCCAGCTCCACAGGCACAGCTATGGCTTGAAGTTCTTCCCAAAAGACAGAACTATGTCCAAAGTCATCCTTCCTTCTAAGAAACTCTTTTTTCAAAGCTTTGCTGGCACCTGTGTTTCATAGCTGCCCATTCTACATCAGATCAAGATCTACCTCTATCTTCTCTCTTCTACAAGCAACTTTCCAGGTCTTTGTTAAATCCTCCTGGAGGTTTACTAATAATCTGCCAGGCTTTGGGCTGGCTGGTTGTAAAGGTTTTGTAAAACATGTTGGCAACTGTCTCAGTCCTGGTGCAGCTGAGATCCTGAAAGTTAAGTGTGGTCAGCAGGAGGATTTATGTGTTTCCTAAGTCTTCACATTTGAATTCTTTCCACTTGTGATTTATGGAACAACTTAGAAAATTGAGATAAAGTTTTATATTTATGCTTCCCTCTTGCCTGTGGAAACTGAAACTTCATCTTAACTTTGCTGTTTATTCATCTCCACAAATAATCATCACCAATCTGGAGGACAAATGTCATAACATTCATCTCAGTTAGTGAAACATTTTCATTTTCTATTTTGTGATCCAATTAAAATTGCAGGCTGTAGCCCGCCTGTAAACACCCTAGAACAGAGCTGACATTCATATGTAATGTCATCCAGCATATTCTCCATTTTTATCCCATGTTTAATTCTTGATTTCTTTACAAATTGAATTTTAATTCACAGTTGGAGCCTTCTTACTGGTCTGCTTGGAAACTCTGAGCAGGATTTTCAGGTATCCCTTGGGAGAGATGCTTTATCTTCAGCCTGTTCCCACAGCAGCACATGAACTGGCCCCAGTGCTGCTCCCAGGCCATGATGGGGCAGTGTGTGTTTATTGGGTGAGAGGACTCTTGTTTCTCTGGAGGATGGTCCCTTTCCCCCAGTGCTCACCAGGCTGTGGCCAGGGGTGTGTTGGTCCCCACCCTGACAGGTAGAAGGGACCTTTCTGCTGGGTGGCCTCTGGAACCTGGCTCCTCGTGCTGAGGTGGAGTGTCCTCGTGAGCAGAGGGATAAATGTACCACTTCAAGCTCTGCTGGGGAGGTCTAGATCTGAATTCCAGCTTCTCTGCTCACCTCACTTATTCAGCAGTGGCTTCCTACCTGCTGTGACCGCAATCTAAAAATTATAAATGAAAAATTACTTCTTTATTTTATCTAAATTTCTGCTTCCTCCTCCACCTCTCACTCATCTGACCCCCAAACCAATATTTAGCAGCATTTAAAATTCCACAGACATTCTGCAGCTTCCATTCAGTGACAGGGTAACTGCTGACCACTGAATTACAGGGTGATGGCTGTGCTTTGGTGTGGCTGGGTAATTACAGGGTGTTTGTGGTTTAGCATGGCAGGGTTATCCCTCTCCCCAGGACACAGCACAGGTTGCCCTTGGGATCTCCTGAAGTTGATTGCATGCCCATCCACAGCAGATTCTGAATGCTCTGTTGTGATGTGTTTGGACTCTTGATGCTGACCAAACTCATTTTATTGCTGCAGTGCTGGAGAAGGTGAATGGCTGTGGAGTCTGTGGAACATTTACAGACTTTCTGTCCTTGGAGGTCCCACGTGTCAGGGCAGCTCTTTACACAGACAGTGTCCTCTGTCCCCACTGTGACCCCCTGTGTTGCATTGCTCCCTGTACACCCTGGGAAAAACCTGAATCAGAGTCCTGCAAGTGCTACTCTTGTGAATACAATTGATCAGCAACAAAATTATCATCAATTTATTATCTTGCTAGTCCTCAGATGTCAATTCTCTACATTGTTTCTTGCCTTGGAGCATGCTCTGTGTCCCAGAGAGCATATTCTGAGGGAATAATGTGCAGTAACTAAACATCTTATCGACGTTCTTGGGCAATCTGAAGACCAAGGGAGCACAGCCACAGTTTTCACAGATGTTTGCTAAGGCTTTTATCCTTTTTAATCATCCTATAAATCTACAGTTCAGTGAGAGTAATCTTGCTTGAGGTGTTACTCCTACAGGAATACTTTACATGAAATGTTTTTGTCTATTCGTCTTTTAAAATAACTACAATACATCATAGTCACAGAGTCACTGCAGATGAAGTAAATGCAGGACTTTGTCTTTTGTCTGATGCTGAGAAAAAGCATTTTCAGAAAGATTCAGGAGGCACATTTGGAATGGGATTTTCAAAAGAAACCCTAGTGTCCCCAGTTCAGGTAGCTTGGGGAGTACCACAGCAGTTCAGGGTGCTCAGCTGTAGCCCCTTGCCCTGACCAAGGAGGATGGGTGGAGTGCAGACAGAAGGATGATGATGATGAAGGTTATGAGAAAAATGCTGTGCCCATTTCCTCAGCCTACAGCTGCCATCTCAGGGCTGTCTGACTCTAGTTTATTTGCGTGGTAGCCTCTGGATAAATTGCTTTCAATGGAGTTTGTCCTGTTGAAGCTGGAGAGGACAAGAAATGTGGAGAGATTTAGAGGGCTTGGAGTGACACAATAAGAGGAAATGGCTTCAAACTGACAGAGAGCAGGTTTAGATTGGATATTAGCAAGGAATTCTTCCCTGTGATGGTAACAAGACACTGGCACAAGTTTCCCAGCCAGCTGGCTGTGTCTGCTCCCTGAGGCTGGGGAGCCAAAAGAAACAGCAATTCTGACATGAGAGGGACAGGGGAAGGCTCAAGCTCCTCAGGTCCTCCCCACCACCTCTGTTCTGACAGGCATTTCTGAGTCTGCAAAAAATCATGAAAATGTTTGGAATTGCATTCATTTGCAGCTGCAGATGTTGCAGAAAATCCTGGAGCAGGGAGAAATGTGTGTATGCAGATGGACCGAGAGCTTAGATTTATGGATGAAATTTGAGGTTTCTCCACATGCATTTGTCAGTGTCAAGGGAAACAGGTGTGTGCAATGGTAGGAAGACTTGGGAGTGGGTCAGGGCTGGGTGTGATTACCAGGTGGTTTAGGGTGAATATATTCTGTCCAGTTCTCTGCTGCCCACCACATGACGTTCACATCACTGCCACGTGTACAAAAGGACTGTGAAATGCTCTGTAGAGTTTGTCGTTCCTTTTACACAACTGCGAGATTTGAAGCAGAGAGCAGCCAGGTTTTGTGGCCTTTAAATTATACAAAATCTTAAAAAACACCAACTTCCCCCTACAAAAGCCCTCCCAAACATCAGCATTGGTTTGAAGAGAAGAACCTGCTTTAGAACACGTGTTTACATGTTCTGTAACAATTAGTGCTAATTCCCCCCCGCCTAAATTTTGAACAGCACTGCAAAAGAAAGCCAGTATTTCTGTGCAGCAAAAAGCAGTTCCTATGGAAAATGTAGTAAATAAATCTGGACATCTCCAAGCTGCAAATAATCTTGTGTATATGGTGATTGGGAGCAGCAGAGCTCACTTTTGTGTATGGTGGTAAGTATGGAGAACTTTCACGTTTATCTAAGAAAAGTTGTCTTTAGGTGAGGTCTGTACCGGGAAAATCACTAAAATTCAGGATACCTGTTTTGCACTGTTGATTCATTGGATAAAGTCCTGTGCTTAGCACTGTATCTGCAAGATGAGCTGCAGTCTTACTTGTGCTGAATATGAATCTGGAAGCACATGCTCCGATTTGGGCTTTTTGCAGCACACTCAAACAATGCAGAGCCACGGCAGGAGTGCAATTTGGAAGGCCACGGGCTTGGGGGATGCTTTCAGTGCAATTTGCACTTTTAGATGCATTGCCTTGCCCGGGCACCTCATCCCTCGCAGCATCTGTGTTTCCTGGGGCAGGGCTGGCAGGGCAGGGGGTGGAGGTTTAGATTGGATAGGGCTGCCGTGCCCCTGGGCCAGGGCTGAGGCTGTGGGCAGCAGCACGGTGGGTGCTGGCCAGCCCCAGGCCCCAGCAGGAGCCCAGAGCCCAGTGCCCAGCTCCCTCTCTGAGCACAGCCTCCGGGCACACCGGGGCGTGGGAGACCAGCCAGGGCAGATTTGCCCTGTGGAAAGGGAATGAATGGTTTTTACCAGGCTCATGCAGTCTCTATGTGTTTTGACCTGTCAGGAGTTGTTTCAGAACAAGTGTACCTTTCCTATTTTTTTTTT
>VZTB01010319.1:0-11474 GCA_013397245.1 Thryothorus ludovicianus | reverse complement strand
TTTTTTTTTTTTTTTTTTTTTTTTTTCCCTGCCTAAACAGTGAATTCCATATCAGGTACTAACAAACATGTCTCATCTCAAAAGAATTCATAATTAACTGAAAGAATTCATAATGAACTTCCACTGCAATTTGTTTGGGTCTTTCTTTGCATAACGTGTGAGTTGTGGTGGGGGTTTGAACTGCTCTGAAGCATACAGTGTCTCTGTGTGAGTGCTGCTGAGCCTACCAAAAGCTAACCTGCTGTAACTGCACAGTGTGTGTGTTTGTATTTTAGAGTTCTCTGACAGACCTGTTTTTCTTTTTCTCTTTCTCTTCCTTGTCTTCTTTCTGCATTGGCAGAGCATCTTGGATTTGAATTAAAGGGTATGGAACAACCATTCATTTATTAATCAGAAGCCATTAAGAGCTTCCAACATTATATTTATGGCTTTAATGGGATGATTAAAAAATCAGCTGTTCTGTTCTCTTCCCTGGCACCAAGATAGATGTTTGGATTGAAAAAAAAAAAACCCAAAAAACAAAACAACAACCGAAACCAAAACAAAGCAAATCACAAATTCCAAATGTAAACCTATAAAAATGCACGTGTATTTTTAGCAGCACTTTTTTCTTTGTTCCAAGCAGCAGCGTGGTGTGTGTGGCATGACTGGGATGTTACAATTGCCATACATCTCCATTCAACATGCTTTTGTGCATTTAATTAAAAGCCTGGAGTCTTGTGTCCATCCAAAAGGTTGCCAGCAGGCACTGCTTGGGAATGGGCAGGCATTCCAGGAATGGGAAGACAAGTTCTAGAAATCTCAGGGCTGTTGCAGTAATTGTTACAGAAATTTCCTTCCCAGACACATTCACCTCCACCAGATCCTGCAAAGGGTCAGGATGAGCTTTGCCATTCCTCCTCCCAAAATTTAGCAGCTCGTTTTGGTTCTTGAGCAGGATGAAATTGTTTCAAGAAAGATGGCATGAGGCAAGTTCAGAAAACTATCCCAGGGGAGTCAGTAGTTGCCCATGAGAGTAGAGGGTGTAATGCTGAGCACCCCAGTGGCAAACTTGGGAAAACATTGCAGTGAGTTAAATACTTTTAAAAAAAATCCCCTTTGGGCATTTACCTGCTCCTGCCCAGGTGCTCATAATCATATTATTTTCTTTCCATTCTCCACAGTCTGGTTTTAGATATATATCAAGTTATTCCTTGAATAAGCAGTTGGGAAATCAAATCCTTGAGGCAAGTTTTCCCTGGAGTGTACAAGGCAAGAGCAGGGAGGGCTGGTCAGGAGGGAGCAGAGAGACAGGGCAGCCTGGGATGGTGGAAGGTGCCCATGGCAGGGGGATTGGCACAAGATGAGCTTTAATATCCCTTCCAACCCAAACCATTCGAGGATTTTGTCATGATTCTATGATTGATCACTTAACTTAAAAGCATTGGCCTGGCAGTGTCAACCAGAGCAGATCTTCAGATGCAGATGCTTCAATTCCCTTTGCTAGAGGTATGGAGGCACCAGTCTTTCAGTTGTGGATCCTAAATTGCCTTCTGAGGTCCCTGGGGTGGAGGGACATTCACTAACTGAAGCTGGAGAAATGCATCTCCTCTAGTTTTTCATGCCTGATCCCCCAGGACTGGTGTTCATCCTCCTAAAGCAGAAAATGTGAATTTTACAGTCAGGGCTCTTCAGAGAAAGCGGTGCTGCTAATGCTAATACACTCGAACAAACTTTAAAATTGAGGATTTTTGACATCCCTTTTTTGTTGACCTCTTGTCCTTTTCCTCATCCATTCTCAATGTCATCACAGAACCACACACATCCTGTTCCCAGTCTGCAGTCGTCTCTGCTCTGTCACTCGTCTGTCACTGTCATGCGTTGCTGTGACACCATGGCTGGACTGTCGGCATTGTGTGGCACCACATGGTTTGTTCATAGTGTTTGCTGCTGTAAAAGTGACCATGCTGCTGATGAAGACGTGGTGTTTGTAGATCATAGAGACACAGATGGACCAGTCCTGCTCTGGGACCTTACCTGCTCCAATACAAAGTTGCAGTGTGCACTCTCTTATTGCCTTTCTGTTGTGGTTCAGATAATTTTGTGCATCCTGAAGATGCTGTTACTGAGCATCAGCTTTAATGAGATGTTGGGAGCCAAGCTAAATTACTTTCAGCAGATTGTTCAGTTTTTGGTTTGCAGCAGTGATGCACAGCCTCACACATCACTGCTTCGTGTAGCAGAGCTGTCAGCTCAAGACAGAGGCCAAGTGTGCATTTCTGATGCACTGAAACATTCCCTCTGCAATTCAGGTGAAGGTTCAGGATGGTCAGACACACCAGAGTCAGGGTCCCATACTGGATCACCAGAACAAAGGCTGGGATTTGAGCCTTGGCCAAAGAATTTTGTCCTGTTACAGGAAAAAATCCCCAGCCAAATAAACAAGAAAACCCCCCAAAAACCAACAAAAAAGTGCAAACGAAACTCCTCCACAGTTTTAATGCCATTGCTCTTTCTTCTTCCTCCGTGATTCAAAGAGAATGATTTATGCTTAGGGAAAAAAGTCTTTGTAGCAAAAAACATTGCTATTGAAGAATGTTTTGAAAACTGAACTGACCTCCCTCCCAGCTTTTTTTGTAAAATCTCTGAAACTCCTGTCTGAAGGAGAGAGCTGTACAACTGTAATCCAGGTCTCAGAGATGTGCAAGAGCAAGAAAACGTGTCTGCTATGGTTGCTGATGCCTGGAATAAAGCACCCATAGAAAAGAAACGTGTCACTGAAGGAGTTTCACCCCAGAATGGGCTTTTCTCCTATTCCAGCTCCACCTGGTTTCCTGTAGGGAGAAAAACCCCCACAAGAAGGATTTTTTTATGATACTTTGCATCTTCATGCCAGAGTTGTCTTTCTTGCCAGCCCTTGTTTACCAGACCTTTCTCCATTCCCATTTTGAGAGTTAGAAAGAGGTAACCATTTTTCCTAACACCTTTTTTTTCCTCCTAAAATGCTTTTTTCAGCCCAGAACGGCAAGTTGGAATTGTTCTAAATATCCAGTTGTCTGGAATGTTTCATGATTTCCCCCACACTTTTTTTTTTTGCTAAAATCTAGTCCCAGGGGTTTCTGAGACCAGACCTGTTTCTCTTCTGGTTTTGTATTTGAGTGTTTGATGGCACAGGGGGTATCACATGGTCTGTTCAAGGTATTTTGGGTGGTGTGGTAAAGCACACTGAGCACATCAACCATGGCATGACTTTTACTGCCTAATCTAGATGGGAAAAAAAATTCAATGAATATTAAAGAAGGCACAAACCCCAACAGCTTTAACACTAACACATAGTGTGGGGGCACAAGGACTTTGTTCATAGCTGCTGAACTGGAACACTCATGGCAGCTCTGCACTGAATCCTTCTCTCAGTCACTCTGGAGAACCAAATTGCTTCTGCTGCTCTCGGTGGAGGTTGCTGGATGTCACATCTGCTCTGGTGTAGCCACGGAGGAGGAGGTGTCCTTGCCATGGTGCTGCTGCCTAGGTGCAGTGCAAACGAGGTCCAAGCATTTCCTGGGAGCTTTGGTTGATGGGAATGAATCACCTCACTTCCAGCATGGTCTGGCTTTTGATGCAAGTGACTGGCTTGAAAGGTAGCCCGTGCCACTTGGTGGTGTTTGAGAGAGGCAGCAGCAAGCTGCTTACATTTTGTGTGTGCCTCTGAGTTCCCTGATGCAATGGCACGAATTTCCTCCTAGGGTTTCATTCAGAATCCATAACTGGTTCCTATACTTCAATCACTCCACTCCCTTTTCTTTGCCTGACACGCTGTCACTTTTCCATCCTCATGCTGCTTTTTGACTGTTCCAGGATGTCCCTTTCAGCACCTCCATGCTCTGGGGCCTGTTGCTCGGTGGTCCTGCCACACCACCCTGCTCCAGGGCATGCAGCTGCTGCGAGGCAGAGGCATCCTGAGCCGGGCAGAGCAGAGCCTGTGGTCAGGGATCACGGGGTGCTCGTGGGCAGTGGGGCTCCAGGGCTTCTGTGCTAGGTGATCAGGGCACCAGAAAGGGGGGATCTGCTGCACGGGAGAGGAGAGTCATGGGGCTTCTTGAGATTAGTCACTGTGGGAGAAGAAGAGAAGGTGAGAAATGTGAGTGCAGAAGGAGTGAGCTAGCAAGTGAGAGAGGGCAAAGGCACAGAGAGACAAAAAGAGTCTTTTGAGGATGAGGAAGTTGGGCCAGCTGGGCTCAGGGCTGGGGCAGCCATTAGGTAGGCAGTGGATTGGTAGGAAGTCTGCCCGAGCCCTGTCCATCTCACCCCCATGCAGTGCTGGCTCCTGTGCAGCCAGACACAGCCCTGGTGCTGGAGCCCATGGGTAACTGGTTCCTTTCTCTCCATTTGCAGAAGCAGAGGAGCTCTACCAGAAGAGGGTTTTAACCATCACGGGAATCTGTGTTGCCTTGCTTGTGGTGGGCATCGTCTGTGTGGTAGCTTACTGTAAAACCAAGTGAGTACGGGGGGCTGACAGGCAAGAACTGGCCACAGGTTAGTGAGTGGCAGTGTTCATGTTCCACACCTCCCTGCTCTTCACCCAAATGCTATTTTTAGAAGATGTGCTGTGGTACTCTCAGTAAGGTCTCATGCAGTAGGCCAGTGAAGCTGTCTACCAGACTGTGTCTGAATAAGATGTTTTCCTGGCACCATTTGCTTGTCCCCTGGAACAGCATCGTTTTGCTCATCCGAGTGATGCTGTGTTATAGGGAAAAGCTGGCCCTCAAGCCAGCAGCTCAGCTCCTGCCAGCAGAAGCAGATTGGGTTGTTGTGCAGGAGCTGTGGGTTCAGCTATGTACATTGCAGGGACTTCCAGAACAATTTTAATGGAAGAGGAGTCTTGGGAACCTCTTTTATGGTCAGCCTTCTCTGCCTGGACAGCACTTCTCTCCCTAGTCAGCCTGCACCTCAGTTCAGAGTGACCCTGCAACTCCGTGGGTCTTGGGGAGCAGATGTCCCACCGTGGGCATGGGCAGGCTTTGCCACTTTGTCCTTCATGCAGGACAGGTCAAGTGCTTTGTCACCAAGGCCAGGTCAGGATTCACTTCACATTTTCCTTCTCCCACTTCTCTCCTCCACTGCCAGCTGGCTCTGCTGCATTGTGCTGGGCCTTGTCTTGGAAAGGGGACCCTGGACTCAGTTTCCCAAATTGTCCATGAGAAGAAAAG
The DNA here is from genome assembly GCA_013397245.1 of Thryothorus ludovicianus. Classification (NCBI taxonomy): domain Eukaryota; kingdom Metazoa; phylum Chordata; class Aves; order Passeriformes; family Certhiidae; genus Thryothorus; species Thryothorus ludovicianus. Next base: position 6,288 of record VZTB01010319.1, on the reverse strand, counting down.
TTGACCTTTTGTTTGGAAAAGCAGTAGGAGGTGTTAAGTGTTGAATGCCTTGTTTCTCGTTTGCAACTTTCTGCAAACACCATTGGGACATTCACGTGTCCAAGACTTGCCTTCTCTTTCATCTCCAGGGGCAGAGAGCCCCATGAGAGAAGCCTTCCTAATAGATTTTTTTCTGTTCTAAAGGAAGCAAAGAAAACAAATGCATAACCACTTGCGGCAGAACATGTGTCCTGCTCATCAAAACCGGAGCCTTGCGAACGGGCCAAGCCATCCACGTTTGGATCCGGAGGAAATCCAAATGGCTGATGTAAGACCCTTTGCCTCCATCTCCCTGCGTGCTACTGAGGGGCTGTTTGCTGCCAGGGGTTTGACGTGGATGTGTATCCTTACGCACCTGTGTGCTTGTGCGTGAGGAGCAAAGCACAAACAAACTTGAGCAAAAAGAAAGATTCTGCCTAGAAATATTTCCAAAACCAACATCTGAAGGGAAATGTGATTTTGCTTTGAAGTACAGGATGAGATACGGGCATTTGGGATAGGCTTGTTTTGATTAATCAAGTGTGACCCTGATTTCCACTAGGAGAGATGTTCCCAATGCTTCCTGTTTATTATGCTATCCTGTCAAGTCCCACTTTGTGGGATGACAAATGGGATCAGTGCAGCAGTGACTGCAGCCATTGTGGTGAAGCAACTCATGGTGATGTGGTCAGCTGTCCACCAGCCCACCTGCCCATGCCTGGGGTTCTGTCCTGGGCAAGGTGGCAAGTCCTGGTGGGATGCTGCTGCCACACCAATGAGAACAATCTAAGTCTCTTTAGGAGAGGATCCAGAGGGCAGTTCAGCCACTCTCATGACTTCAGTCATACGAGATTCCCATCAAACCCCCTGAACTCAACAGGACCATCAATGGGCTTAAGTGCCTTGCTGGAGCAATGCCTTGAAAGGGGTCAGAAAAAGGGAAGGGGGAGGCAGAGCCCAGCAAGAAGTACCATTAGAAATGAGTCCAATGAATCAGCTGCAAGCTCTGTTGGGTCAGCCTTAAGATATTAAAATTTAGCTAGGTTGGATCCCTACCATGGAGAAAGGGGGAAAGGGAATTCTAAGAACCACAGCCCCTGGCCCCATAGTACTGACTCTCTCAGAGAGCTCAGTGCCCCTGTGAAAAGTGGGGCTGGTTGTTAGATGAAGGAATATTTCAGCATAAATATTGGGATCACACTTAGTGTTTCTGTAGGACTCACATCTCTGACAGATTTCACGTTGTTCTCTTTTTGCTGGTACTCAGTCGGGTGTAACCAGCTCTGGGCAGAGATTGCTCAGTAGCTACACATGGTACCACTGTCCTCTAGGGAATGCCTTGGCTCTCCAAACTCTTCTGCAATCCCTGTGCCTCAGCCCTTTCCCAGTGCTCAAAGTGAAGGGGCAGAGAAAAGTCTCCACCTTTCCTTGTCCCTTCCTGTGGGGTGCGGAGCTTCTGGGTTCACTCTGTCCTCACCTGATTTTACCAGAAATAATCAAGCCAGCTAAACTTTCCTTTGTCAGCTTTCACAGACCGGTGGCTAATCTGTGTGATTCTTCCTGCTTTGCAGTACATTTCTAAGAATGTTTCTGCCACCGAGCACGTGATCCGAAGGGAAACAGAGACCACCTTTTCGGGAAGTCACTCCTGCTCCCCATCTCATCACTGCTCCACAGCCACTCCAACGTCCAGCCAGAGGTGATGTATACTATTTTCTCTGGACTTTTCTCCTGCTATTTGCTGTGGGATGCTGTGAGATTCTAAGAGTTTCCTTTCACCCCTCTTTCTGTTTCCACAATGTTTGGAACTCTGTAGTGGCATACAGGCCACGTCTATAGTGCAGGATTTTGCTGGTTAGTGAGAGGTATGGAAAAGTGTGTTCCTCGACCTGCAGGGAGGTGCCAGCTGGATCCTGCAGCACTGACATAGTTGGAAAACAGGAGGAAATGAGCCTGTGCTTCCATGCTTTGCACAGACCCAAACAGGAGGATTTGTGTAGGAAAGGTTTGTAGGTTGTGTTTACAGCCACACTGGACATCTGAAATACTTCATTAAGCACGCCCAGGTTATGTGTTTCATATTTAGAATGTATTTGCCTTGTGGGAGACAAAGTACACAAAATATCACCAAATCTTTCAATTGGTTCCTCAGAGTCAAAGTCTGACTTGGTAGTCACAGGTTTTAAACAGCAAGAAAATAGTCCTGTGAAATTTATCAACCTCAGCCTCTGGTGGTGGCTCCTCTTTCACTGGAAGTCATTCTGAAGCTGTTCCAGCAGGAAAGTACCAATAATGCTTTGTGACAAAGGATGAGATATTTTTTGGTTTCATTTCAAAATAACCACTGGGGGAAGAACACCATGGCTTGGAACCTGAATCTTCTCAAGTTTTTTGAGAACATTTAAAATGCAGATGGATGTCCCTATTTTTATGACGTTCAAAAAAGTCTTTCAAATGTTCTAAGGAAAGTCCTGTGCTGTTTTGGGTTCCAGTTCCTCCTCTTAGACAGCTCTTCCAGTTTAGGGCAGGGATTTTCCTTGGAAGATCACTTGCCTTTGATACGTGACTGGCTCATGTCCTTCATTAGCCTGATGGGGTTGTCTCCATTCATCCAGGAATGCAGGAATTCTTTCAGCTAAAGCTCACAGATGGCTCCAGGCAGGTTTACTTAGGGTCCAGGCATTCCTCAGGGTTGAGGAAGTACTCTGGGTTACAATGGGCAAGATCAACTTCAGACATTGAACTTGGGTTTTCAGGTGAATTCCTCCCCAGATTCCTCTGGCTATACCTCTAGCAAGTAGAAAGGGAGCCAGGAATGACTTGATAGGCTGGGAATGACTCCTTTTTCCAGGGAAATCACACTCTTCATGAGCTAGACCATACATTTGCCAGGTTTTTTTGCATTCATACTCTGCAGGCCAGCCCTGGCTAGGTGTGTGCAGGCTTGAGCCAGGTGTACAGAAGCTCCTGTGCCTACAGAGCTGCACCTTGCTGGCCTTCCATGCTCACTTCAAAGGCCTGGGCCATCCCTGGGCACCTTCTGAAGACACAAAGGTGTGTCTGGAGGGCAGCATTAGCTCATGACAGCTGTAGGGAGGAACCTACCTTGGGTAGCCTCTGGTCCTGGCTACCTGCCACCTCATTTTCCTAAGTCAAGTGCAGCAAGCAGGTGCTTCTTGAAGTCATGCCAGAGGCAAACTACTGGCATAATCAGGCTCCATTTTACTCCATCAGCGCCTCTAATGAGGACGCTGTTTGAAGTTATAAATGAGCATGTGCCTGGAGCCATCAATAATTAACAAGTTCTTGGGAAATCTTAATGAGGGCTCTCCTCTGTAAACTCCCACCCAAAATCCTCCACCCACACAGCTCCATCTGGTGCAGTTTGGGAGTTCAGAGGGGTTGCTCTCATGGATCACGTATTTCTGCGCTGGTGGGGGTCAGCGTGGTGGCACTGGTGTGACCCCAGTGTGCAGGTGGCCCTGTGCATCCCCAGTGAGTCCCTGTGGGACGTTCTCCTTGCACCAAGACTGGGGCCACTGAGGCTCCAACTGCTCAGCACATCATGGTCTTTGTCTAGCACCTTGATTGCTGCCAAAATCTTTGGTAGACTTTGCTCTTCTAATTTTGAGTGGCTTCTCCTGGCTCCTCTCTGGTAGCAATTCCAAAGGGGCTGTCACTTGGCAGTGCAGGTGGCACATTTGAAGGAACTTGGCTGACTTGCCTTGGCATAGCCAACGTGTTGTTCCACACCCAGAACACTTTGCAAGCACAAAGCAGAATTGCCCTGGCATCCCTCCAGAGGCTGTCCCATCCTGCTCCCAGCCATTTATTCCATGGTGGGATAAATACCTGCTATTGGTTTACTTCCTCTGTCCTCTAAAGGCATCTCCAAGAAGGAGCAAGAAAGGCAAGGCAAAGATAGGGTTGGGAATCTGAGCATACCTGGCCAGATGTATCCAAATGAGAGAGAGAGAGAGAAGGGGGACACCAGTGCAGAGATTCTGAGTGTGAGCAGTGCCTGTGTCTTTGCAGAAGAGCTGGGTGGGGATTCCTTGCTCACTGTCCACATGGACTTTGCTCCACAGACATGAAAGCCACACCTGGAGCTTGGAGCGAACAGAGAGTCTGACTTCAGATTCCCAGTCTGGGATAATGCTGTCCTCGGTGGGAACCAGTAAATGCAACAGCCCTGCGTGCGTGGAGGCACGGGCTCGCCGCGGGGCCACCTTCTGCATCGAGGACCAGCGGAGGCCCACGACGCAGTACCGCGACTCGGTGGATTCCCTGCGGGACTCGCCCCACAGCGAGAGGTCAGAGCCCACGGCCTGGTGCCACCACAGCACAGCAGAGGCAAGCCATGCCTCTGTGCCAAACCCAAAAGGGTTTGCCTTTGCCGGCCCTAGAGCAGCGGTGCCATGGTAGAACTGGGGAAACTCCAGCCCTGGTCCTACCAGAGGAAGCCAATTCCCCCAGCAGGCCACTCTGGTTGGGACAGCAGCCAGCTCTGCACCCTGGTGGCAGTGGAGGTTTGGAGCACAGGGATGACACAAGTGGAATATGCCTGGCTGCAGTCAGCAGCTGGTAGAGAAAAACTGTCTGGGAGAACACCCTGGGCAGCTTGGTGGGATGCCAAGCAGGGTCTGGTCCTCAGGTACTTGGGGAAAAGGTGTCTGTCCTCAGCACAGTCCTGGATGTCCCAGGTGCTGCATGTGGGCAGGACTCGCTATGACCCAGCCTTCAAGGAACACAACTGCAGAGCTGAGACACCAGTAGCAGCAGTAGCAGTTGTCCTTTTCCCAGTCTGGCTCCTCATGGAACAGAAGCACGTCTCCACCCTTCCTCCAGTCCTTTGCAGGTTGCCATGAGTGACTCTTGGTGGCCACATGCCCCTCTTGGGCAGTTACCCTTCAAGGCAGTGGAACTTGTCCACGGGGCAGAGGAGAAAGGCAGCATCTCCTGCTCTCATTCCTGTCCTGGGTCCCTTCAGGCAGACTTACCCAGCTCCTCTGGAGATCGCATACATCACAAAACACATGGGTAAAAAGGTCCTGGATGAGTGAGAGAGCCTGGGCAGGTGGAATTGGGCAGAGACACCACTGGGAATATCAAGAGGAAATAAGGTCTCCTCCTTAGAAAGAGGTGATGGTGAAGGATGGGCTGTTTGGAGAGGGGCTAGACCAGACCTGAGTGACCACACTGATGTCACTAGAGTAGATGAAAGTGGTAGATGGTTTTTTGAGACACAAGATTTTTGCTAAGTCAGAGAAAGCAGTGCCCAGGGTTTCCCTATCTGTGGCCTGAGCAGGGGGAGGGAACTCCAGGAACCTTCCTCAGAGAGAAGCCTGGCAGCTCCAGAGGGAACAGAAAGCAGCTGTCAGGCAGATGAGAGGCAGTGAAGCCATGACTCAGCCTGCTGGGAGATCCTGCAGGGTTTGCAGCGACACAGAGAGGGAATTGTGCACCGGTCTCTCGGGAGAAGCCATTTGGGGATGCTCAGTGCATGCTGCCCATTGAAGCCAGCAGCTCACCCTCCCTTGGCACAGCAGTGCAAGGTCCCTCCACCTGATTGCCCAGGAGAACCTCCACGAGCAGGTTCACTGGAACCTCCCTGGGCCAGGTGTTCAGCAAAGCGCGGGCTTGGCTGGTGGTTTTTGGGGTTGTTCAGCGTCCAAACAGTGGTGTTGCTTTTCCAGGTACGTGTCGGCCCTGACCACACCAGCACGCCTGTCGCCTGTTGACTTCCACTACTCGATGACCACGCAGGTGCCCACCTTCGAGATCACCTCCCCGAACTCGGCGCACGCCGTGTCCCTGCCGCCGGCGGCCCCCATCAGCTTCCGCGTGGAGGAGCAGCAGCCCCTCCTGCGGCGGTACCAGCTCCCCTTCCAGGACACGCAGCGCTACGACAGCTACTACCAAAGGAAGACCTACCTAAACGACAGCATGGGCAGCCTGCCCTCCAGCCCCTTCCGCATCACAGAGGACGACGAGTACGAGACGACGCAGGAGTACGTCACAGCGCTAGAGCAGCCAAAGAAAACAGCCAGCAGCAACAGGCGGTGGAAAAAATCCAAACTGAACGGGCACATCCCTCACAGAGCCAGGGCCGTGCGGGACTCCTTCTCCTTGAGCAGCGCCTCTTACAGCGAGTCTGACGAGGAGCTGGTGGCCGAGAGCACCCCGTTCCTAAGCACTCAGAACAATGAGGCGGCGCACACGGAGTCGCCGCCGCTGCACCGGCCGGGCGACAGCCGGACTCACTACTCG
>VZTB01010314.1:39738-150907 GCA_013397245.1 Thryothorus ludovicianus | reverse complement strand
CAGCCTCGTCCTCAGCTAGGACCCCAGTGATGGTTAACGTGCCCGTGGTGCCGGACTTGGATCCGGAGAATCGCGAAGGGATGCCCGAGGGTCTCTTGTTATCCTGATAGATCACAGTGACAGGGCCACTGCCAGGGACCTTCTGCTGATACCAGCCAGTATATGCAGAATTGGTGTCAATCCCAGAGCAGGTGATCCTGACCGTGTCTCCCACGTTGGCTGACATCTTGGGTGGCTGAGTCGTTGCTGCCTGGACCAGGGACCCTGGAGAGGGAGAGAAGAGAGGGGAGAAGATGGGGGTCAGTCAGTGTCCCAGGTGCACACACTTTCCATGGCAGCAGGATGGGTTCCCTGTGCCCAAATTCTCTGTCCAGGCTCAGTGTGTCTGGCCATGGCATCTGAGCTGTGGGTGTGCACTGTGAGGAGAGGAGGGGCCCAGGTCACAGTGTGATCCCATCAGCTTTGCCTTTGCCTCTCAACAGCCTCTTATGTGCCTACCTGGGAGAGACCCTTCATGGAAATGTGGCCTCCAACATTTCCCAAAAGCTCCTGTTCCACTGCTCCCCTTCCCTCTTGCCCAGCAATGTAGCAGGATCACTCTGGGCCACCTGCCTCCCATGGGCACTCAGCTGGGCAAAGCAGGTCCTGCTCCAAGCCAGGACAGTAGAAGCTGGTGTATCTCAGGAGTCACAGGACTACACTCAGCTGGATTGAGATGTGTGGGCAAAGAGCTCTCAACCTTAGCCAAGATCCATGTCAAGGGCTGGCAGGAACTTTTTCTACCCTGCCTTGCCAATGCATCTTCTTCTGCCACCTTCACCAAGCCTGTGACCCTGGTGTCACCCACCCACCTACTGTGCATCCTGAGGCAGCTCAGCTCTTTCAGCTGTTCCCTTCCAGGGGCTTCTGTGCGGGGCTCTGCACCTGCAGCTGCCCCAGCCAAGGCCATGGCCCTCCACCAGTGCTGAGGTGCCACAGCACCCACCGCAGGCACTGCCCCAGCACTGGTGACTCTCCCCCTTGTCAGCAGCACCACAGGGAACAGAAGGACTGCATTGTGCAGCCCCTGGAGCACGAGGGCAAGTGTCCAGCCTGGCCAGCCTTACTCACCAATTTAATGATGTCCTTGTGTGTGGAGTAATTAGAACATCAGAACATGGTGCAAGCCCTCTTTTGAGCACAGCTGTGTTGCATGAGCTCAGTTAAAGTCATGATACTTTTGATTTGCTATTGGACATACTCTGGAATTGTGGCCTGATCAGAATGACACTATAACAGCCTTAGTTCTCCAGCAGTTGCTCCTAGCTCTCTAAAGCTGCAATTTCAATTCTCTCCCTCTAATGACCACACAGTACAGAAAAGGTGGGTAAACAACCCGTAAAATGCTGTCTAAATTTCTGGTCCCCCTGCAAAATCCAAGTGCCAGACTAAACTCAATATGCAGAGCCTCATTTCTCTTGTTTTTATCCCATTCATCTCTCCCATAGTTTTGACTTGGTGTATTGTTGCTTCAACTGCATTTAATAAAAATTAAATAAAAATACAGATGAAAGTCTACAGAGGTGTTGAAGATAAAATCACAAAAACCAAAGAGTGGTGGGCTATCCTGCTTCAAAATCTGTAGAATGCTATTGCAATCACAAATGATATAAACAAGAAGTAGTACCAGTCATCAGATAAAACCACTTGCATTGTTTTCGTTGTTCTTTCCTAGAAGTCATGAAGTTAAATAATGATTTCATCAGCAGATTATCTTGGAAATTTTGTTTTTCCCAAAGCTTGAGAGCTTGAGTGTTATCAGTTTATCCAACTGAAAATCTTTCTCCCCTTTGCTGCCATCCTATGGCAGCTTGCTGCAGCAGACTGCTGCAGCAGTGTGAGGATGCAGTGTGAAATGCTGTCTTCAGAGGGTAGCAGAGGTTGCTTCTCTTTTCAGTGTTAAACAGATTCTTCACCCCTTTCCAGAACTTCATAATAATTTCCCCTAGGGAAGGCCATCAGCTTGGTCTATCATATCTTTCCTGCTGAGACATATTCCAGCCCTTCATATGTTTGCACCATGGCTGACGAGGTCAAGAAACTGATGGCTTGCTCTTGCTTTCTTTTCCAACTTGGTGTTAATTCCTTAGCAGGTGATACCACTGCATGAAGCAGTAATTGTAAGAAGTTATAAGAACCAACGTGATTTGCACAACTTTATAGGAATTCCTGGCCCTTTTCTCTTCTAGAAAAACAGGATGTGATCAGAAGTGCTTTGTGACCTTTGTCCATTCAATGGGACATACGCTGCATCCTCCTTCTTTGGTACTGCTGTTTAACCAGTGTCTGTACTACATGTTAAATCATTAAAAATTCGTGTTCTAAAATATTGCCTCTTCTCATGTCTTTCTTTGAATTACAAAGCAACTGTACCAAAATGTAAGTTTGAAGAATGCAGTGGAGCAGGAAAAGGACTTGAATATGTATAAAAAAGGCAAGCAAGCAGAGGCAAACAGAAAATCTATTTCATATTGATCTAAGAAGAGCATGCTTCTATCAATGATTAACAGAAAGATCAGGCCCTTTGCAAAAGTGAATCAAGAAGGGGAAGGAATGCAAATGATTGCTTCATGTTGGGAAGATATTATGAGAAATGTCAAAATCTGTGCTTCCTGATAATACTTCTATGTGGTTGAAGGGCTGTCCGTCCCTCTTGCAAAAAGGCTAGTGATTCTGGGGGTGTTTGACAACTTTTTATTTGTCAGCTGAGAGACTGCGCTGGTTGATGTGTGTTTGGCAGCAGATTTAATGAGAGCACCTAATGGAAAAGTAGCTCGTCTTATCTCCACTGAGGTCAGTGCTGGGGATAATTGGATGGGTTCTATATTGCCTGATTTCTCTAGTTTACAAGAATATTAATGCTAGTGAAAAATGGTAGCAGTTGACATGTAACGAGGAACAGGTGTAGAATGTGGCTGTACCAATTTGGAAACAGCAATCTGTGGCAGAAACTAACTGCCAGCTTTGCTGAATTTTAACTTGAGCCACTGGCCTTGAAAGAACCCCCTGCTGTTTCACTAGGATGGTACGTGGAGAACTGCATAAAAATCCTTCCTGTCAGGGGCTGGAGTGCTGAAATACAGACCTCTGAGTTGAGACCACCACTGGAAAGCTGAGTTGTCCTCCTGTTTTCTGCATTCTCAGAATCTCTCTCATTGCAGTGACAATTCTTTATCTCCAGACTCTGCTTGGAGAACTTTATAACAAACTATACTGGGAGCCAATTTATGAATATAAAGCACTAAAGCACAGCAAGCACTAAACATGAGTCTTTGTTCTGATATTCTTTTAAAAAGCAAATGCTTTTTTTTATTTCACTCATCATTTAGCTGGACAGATTTGAGCTGTAGGATTTGTTCTATCTTGTGCTAGTCACTTAACTGCAAACACAGTTGATCCTTTTACCTAGCACCATAATGTGATATTTGCTCTTCAGTTCAATTCCAGTCAAGGAGGGGTGGGGGAGGAGGTGAAAAAGAATTTTCTAACTCAGCAAGTTCCACAAAAGATGGAGTTCAGCAAATTATCAGTGCTTTAATAACAGCCCTCTGCATTTCTTTACAACCTGAGGCAAACAACTAACTATATGCAGAGGGGGGAAATGCCAACTTCAAAACCTGCAGGGAATGATGGGAAAGTACTTAGTTCTTCATTTTTGATCCGTGTCTAATTAAACAGACAGCTCTATCTAACATTTTTGGTCAATTAAGGTCTGACTTGTAGCAACATGCCTATTGTCTACATGATGTTTTCCATTTTGAGGCAATCGTGAAGCCACAGATTTTTCTTAGAAATCATTGGTTTGGTAGATTAGAAGTCTATGTCTTAAGCAAAAATTCTCAGGATACCTTCAGATTGAAGCATGTTTGTTGCTGTGGTCTGGTGTTTTGGCTATGGTAAAAGAACAGAAATCTGCAGAGTAGAGAAAATGAAATTAATTCTGGTTGAAATCTTGCCTCATAGAAGGTTTCCTATTAAGTATTCAATTAAGAAGAAAGAAGACCATAAACTATAGTGGCAAATAGAATGAGAGGCAAGTGTTAGGTTTTCCATGGATGAGATGATAATCTGTTTCTACTGGTATTAGTTGAAACCAAGACTAGCACCTGATTTCTTGCCAATGTGATGGAAGCTTCCAATAAAACCCAGTTCTCATTTATCCCATATGTTCTCCATCTCTCTTCCTGCATCTACAGGGTAAGGCACAATAATAGGAATCAAGGTAAAAGGGAATCTTATATCCATTGCCTGCATTTTATTCCTGTCCTGCCCAAAATCTGTTTAGATTTTAAACTTCTCAGAGCAAAAAGATAACATTTGTAGTTCCTACGACTTAAGACCTTAGCCTCACCTGGAGCCTTTAATGTACTTGTTGATGTGAATATTGTCTGTCTTACACAGATAGGAAATATTGCTATTTGAAGAAGTGGGATAGGGTTGGATATAAGTCACAGGTGTGACAAGTTTGATTAAACACTGGAAAAAAAAGTAGTATTATTGACATTATCCAATGCATAAAATGCATCCTTCAGGTATGTCAGATTACACTTGCTGGTGCATCCACATTTTCAAACAGAATAATGTAGGTTAGCTGCAAACTGCAGTTACAGATCTGCTTGGTAATAAAAGCTGCACTGTCTGGAGAAATAAACCTGTTCATACTTGGATGAGCAGAGTCCTTATTTATCTAAGTCATCAATGCCTTAAAAATACACATTCAAATAAAAAATTCCAATCCTCTGTAGTTGCAAATGCATACAAAAGTACGAGTAAGCAAATGTGAAATACCTTTTTTGCTGTCTTTTTGTCTGCTCAACTACAAGCTCACCTCTACTAACATCTTATTGGATGTAGCAGCCAGGAGCTGCCAGCAGAGGTTACCACAGCCTTTGGAGAAAGGCTGGTCCCTGTCCCTGGAACTGGGCTGGCACATGGCCCCAGGAGCTGGATTCCCTTCCGTGAAAGGCAGGCGGACCTCTGACTAAAGGACAGGAGTCATTACATCGCTCCAGGGAAAAGCATGGAGTGTGTGTCCAGAATTCCTTCTGCACCTTTGGCCTGGCTACCTAAAATAACCTACAAAATAAACTTATCTGTGAGGACTGCCTGGGTTTTAGACCTCTTGGGTGATCCTGTGTGCTAATGTGAGAAAAGAGACATGACAGAGGGGTAGCTTCACTGATAACTGAGTAGTAATAATAATACTAATAATAATCTCAGCCCAAGTGATGCCATATCTGGAATATTCTGTTCTGATCTCCACAGAAGAAAGACAAGGAGCTACTGGAGAGGGTTCAGAGGAGGCCACAAAGATGAAGAGGAGTCTGGAGCAACTTCCCTCTGAGGAGACACTGAGGGAGGTAGGCCTGTTTAGTCTACAGAAGACTGAGAAGAGATCTCATTAATGCATGTTCCAAGGGATGTCAGAGGATGGTACTAGAGTCTTTTCAGTGGTGCCCAGTGATAGGAAAAGAAACAATGGCCATAAAATAAAACACAAGAGGTTCCATCTCAACATGAGGAAGGAGTTCTTTCCATGGACGATGGCAGAGCACTGGAACAGCTGCCCAGGGAGGGCCTGGAGTCTGTCTCTCTGGAGACATTCCAAACCCACCTGGACACCTTCTTGTGTCACCTGCTCCAGGACACACTGTGTGTCACTGTCTGGACAGGGCGGTTGGACTGTGTGATCTCCTCACAACCTGTTTTTCAGTGATTCTGTGAGCAACAAAAATAATAGTAATAATAATTATTATAATACCCCTGACCCTCATAGTAGGGGTAGGAATTGGATAGATTTGCCCAGCAGCTGCTGTCTGGGCTGCGATGGTAGCTCTCCTCACACCTGATGGAGCACTGCAGTGCATCCTGAGGGTACTAGGGGACCTTCCTGCCTCTTCCCCCTCTCACACCCCTGGTCCTGTTTCTCACCTTTATTCCCCTCATGCACCCCCAGCTCCCATTTCCTGCCTTTTTTTCCCTCACACATCCCTGCTCCCATTTCCCGCCTTTTTTCCCCTCATGCATGCTGGGTCGAACCCAATTCCGTTTTTTTCCCCCCCTCATGCACTCCCAGCCCCATTTCCCATCTTTTTTCCCATCACGCATTCCCAGTTGAACTAGTTTCCCCTTATGCACCTCTGGCACCCATTTCCCGCCTTTCCCCCTCACGTTTTCCTGGTTCCATTTCCTGCCTTTTTCCCCTCACGCTTTCCTGGGTCCATTTCCCGCCTTTTTCCCCTCACGCTTTCCTGGGTCCACTTCCCACCTTTTCCCCTCACGCTTTCCTGGTTCCATTTCCCGCCTTTTTCCCCTCACGCTTTCCTGGGTCCACTTCCCGCCTTTTTCCCCTCACGCTTTCCTGGTTCCATTTCCCGCCTTTTTCCCCTCACACTTTCCTGGGTCCATTTCCTGCCTTTTTCCCCTCATGCATCCACAGCCCCCACGATCCGCCGGGTGTGGGGCTGCTGTGATGAACTCATCGTGGGACGAGGCTGTCAGACAGGATGGAGCGTGTCACCCTCAGAGTGGTGTCCTGTGGCTCACGGAGTTCCACGACCATGCCCAGACTGTGGCTGGGGCAGGAGCGGTGCACGGCCCACCAGGGAGTGCCAAGGTGAGGGTGAGGGAGGCGGCGGCCATGCCATGCTGAGGTGCTGCCTTGTCCCTGTCACAGCTGTAGTTTTGCTTACACTTCCCCTCACTGCCTACAGCCCAACAAGCCTGCTGAGGGTTTGTGTTTTGTATTTTTACGTGTATTTCAGTGTTAACCTCTGTGTGGGGCTCAGAACTGGCTCTGACCTGTGGGACAGGCTGAGCCTCTCAGCCTGACTTTACTTTTCCCAGCCTCTCATTCATGTAAATTTGCTTTTAAACTTCCTGCCACCCATAAACCTGCTTTCATTTTTCTCTTCTCAGCTCACTGAATGCTTTAGTTTCTCTTTTTCTTTTTTCCTTTCCTCAGGCCCCTCTGTCTGTTCTCCCTTTCCCTGCTTTGCCTTAGCTTTGTCTCAGCTGTAGTTACTGAAGGCTGAAAAAGGAGAGTGGGAATTCTCCCTGCTAGAGATAATGTTGCTTTTTAAAGAAAAGCACTTCTCCTTGCTTTTGATGAAAGAGGACATGTCTCCTTTTTTTCCCCTCTCCTCAATTTCTCTTCAATCCCACATGAATCTGGTGCTACCTGTAGCTTTCCATTGTCTCAGTCCACCTTAATTTTGCATATTTTCGCATAATTTCATACTGTCATGGTTGCAATCTGTGTTAAAGGCACACCCATCCAAAATTTCAGGGGAAAAGATTGTGTTTCTTCACACCTGTGCCATCCACAGGGCTGTGAAGCAAAGTAGGAATTTTCCCATTTATGTTGCATTTGTCCCTAAAAACCCAGCTCTTGGACCTGGAGCCCACGGAGCAAAAGCATCTCAAATGTTTGGATTTGCTTTGATAAACAGGCATTTACTTTTCCAGCCACAGGAGTTCTAAATCTACTTGAAAGTTACTGAAAATTCCTGTGTTGCTTAAGAAAGCATTTGTCCTCATTCCAATATCCCAGCCTGCTGCCAGCAGCAGATGAGGCTTGCTTGCAGGAGATAAATGATTTATGGAAAAGTGTACATGCTATCTGATCTGAATCTTTACTGTGATAAGTTTATATTTAGAACTTTTTATAGTACCAAAATAGCCCTAGCATCAGTTAAGCTTTTATTTTTTCTTTCGAAGGTACTTAAAATTTTGTTGTTATCTTTAAATGAGCCCAGATAAGCTCATGAACCTTCATCTCGATGCATGGAAACCCAGCCTTATGCTGAAAAGTAATTATTATATATATCTATATATATATATATAAACATAAACACAATGTTCTCCTGCTTTGCTTAATGATGTCTGAGAAGACTAGCTCTCTATGCTCAACAGGCTTTTTTCCTGTCCTGCTATTGTTTAAATTCAGGCTGGGTTCTCCCTGCATCTTGTATATTCCTGTTTTTAAGAGCTTGACAGTTGGAAGTGAAATGATTTACTGGTGATACGTGAACTCGAACAGCAATGTTGAATGTTCAGATTTCTAATATTAAGTATTCAGCAATTGTGTGACAGGTCCACTCCGAAAATCATGTTAAATTTAAAAATAACAGAGAATGTGCTTGTTTATCAACTGAAGATGGACCAATGAAGTTTCAAAGTTCTGAGTTCCTCTTTACAATTGCAGAGGTTGAATTAATTTTTTTCTTGTGTAAAAACTACGTAACTATCTTACTCCAGCAGCTGGAAAAGAAAAAAAAGCCACAAATGTTCTCAGACCCATGAAAACATTGTGGGAGTTGGTGACTGACAGCGACTGCAAGGTGAGTGAAATAAAAATCAAACTTCAACCTGTGGTGTCTTTGTCGTTTCTGATTATGAAATGGAAATGCATTCAGGTTTGAGGGTGTTTTTGATACACAAATAATACTCAGCTAGAGGGGATGTATTAAGAAGATGTAATGTTTTTAAGTCAATATTTCAGATCCCGAGTGTTGCAACTTAAAAATGGTGCAGTTGAGGGTGGGTGGAATTCCTTTGGAATTTATTAAGTGCTGTGAGCTGGGTAAAGACTGAGAGCTTTGGAACTCTCAGGATTCTCCCTGGCTTCCTGCCAGCTGGCTTGCAGGTAAGTTCTGTGTAAAGAACTAATATATTGTGTTCTCAAACCCAGAGTTTGCTGCTGAACTGCTGCACGGGACTGAGCTATTAAAACAAATTAAGCTATCTATTTGTGAACATTTTGTGATGTTACACTGTATGCACTTGTCACAGTGCTGCCACATCAAGGTTAGAGTGAGAAGGTGACTAGCTGGCAGTCACTTAATCAAAGGGAGCTGTTGATGTCTCAGGTAGCCCAGGCAGGGTGAGGCTTGCATGCTCCATTGCTTTTAACAGCCAGATAATGAATATGCTTTCCAGAATCCGTGTTTCTCATAGGGGAAGCAGCAGCTGCCTGTGATCTGTGTCGCTGTCAAAGGAAAGTGAGATGTAGTTAATTCAGGGCTCCACAACAAAGACATATTGATCAGGGCTCTTCTGGCTTTGGTTGGATTTCTGCAATAACAATGACTAGGACAATGCAGCAAGCAGGATGGAAAACTCAAATATGCTTTGTCTTACCCCAAAAAGCATGAGTTCTTACTACCAAGGTCTGCTGCTGGGCATCAGCAGGTTCAGAGCAATGCTGCTCCAGAGGGTCAGTAGGACACTGAAATCAAGTGAAAAGGGCACATCTTGTTCGTGTCATTATAAATGCACTTCATTTATGGCTATAAGTTAAATTCAAAGATTCAGTACAGACAGCTTGCAGTGCATAAGTTCCACATGATATAAAAAAAGAAAAACAACCCTGTGTTTATGGTATCTGGATAAAGTCATACAGAGCTGCTTAAAGAAGTAAAGAATGTTGCAAGAATTATATAGAGTGAATGTATGCATTATATTTCCTCAGTTCCTGCTCTACTAGTAGGACTTGGATGTGGGTGATTATGTGCTATATATTTACTAGAGTATTGCAGTGTATTTTTTACTGCAAAGTTAAAAATCCTCGTGTACTGGTTTTGTAATATAAATATGTAATTACTATTTTTATTTCTGCAGAGTTACCCAACTCATTGTCTTCCCACTTTTTTTTCTCTTACGTTCCCCTAATAGCTGCGTCTGCTTTTCTTTTGTTTATGTGTTATGCTGAAGAAAAATGGGCACTAACAGGTTTGCTAATTACTATAAAAATCTTCCCAGCCTTGTTCAGTTCAGATCATCCTATTAGCTAAAGTAATGGAGTGCAGTGGCACGATGGTGCTCTCACTTTTCATTGTCTGAGGTCTTTCTGGTGCAATATATTACTGGGATTTTATTCTGGGGCTGTCACAATAGCTTTTGATTTCCCATACTTGCTGTTTTCTTTTATCTCAACATTCCTTTTTCTACTACTACTTAATTCTGCTTATCCTTCCTAAATGACTTTTAGGGGCACAGGACAGTTTGCCCCCTGCTTCCTCAGTTTTTTCTGGGAATCAGTAAGGCTGAGGATTGTTGTGCTCAGTCCCTTGCAGATGGACCTGTGACCAGTGTCAGGGTGTTCACATCACTGCAACAGCTCCTGGCAGCTTTCAGCTGTACTATTTTACCTAAAGGCATGGTCTTTACCCTCACTGCATCATTTTGCTCCTGACACCTATTTTTCCTTGCCTATCAGCACTGTCAATGTCATCTTCCTCAGCAGAATTTACGGCAGCAGACTTTTGTCTCATCACTCTGATTATATTAGCTCCAGTGATTGTACTTTCACCTCATTACTGAAATAAAGTTAACATTAATGAGAGTCATGCAGCTAAACCTCTGCTCACCCCTCTGGAAATTTATTCTAATGATGAAAAGAAGATGCATGTGGATCTATTTGAAAGCAAGATGGCTTTTTTGTCCACCCCCACCTAGATACCTATAAAATTCAGTGTTAAATAAAGTCTTTTGTTATTAAGAGCTGATGATGCAAAAGAAGCCAAATACATTATACAACATTAACAAGGAAAAATGTGATTGGTTGAACACTGATTTATGTACTGGTCTGCTACAGAGTTCCTTTATAACCCCAGTTTTTTTGTTCCTGCTGCTTCAGGAAAGGGTTTTCTCATATCTGATTCTCACAGTAAATTAGCCATAAAGCACTTGGAGCTCCTAAGGGGTGTGCTAGGAAAGTTCAAAACATTATCAAGGGTAACAGTGATTCCACTTCTAAACAAGATGAAGCATTGAGAGGTAGAAATTGTCTATAGAAACACAGCAAGGCTTTGAGCCTAAAGAAGAAATATAATTTAGATAAACAAAATTCATGAGATAAATGTACATGCTACATGTGCCAAGCAAGGAGGCTCAAGAGACCTTTTACTGATCAAAATTCAGATTTACAATAAGAGCAGTCCTCTGGTCACTGCTAGGGAAGTCATATGAGTAGAGAGAGTTTGTGTTTTCCTTTGTTTGCTTGTTAGTTAAGGTTAGAGAAGAAGAATTCACTTTTTATTAAATCTTCTTACAAGCAGCTGCTGTGATGTGGCTCTAGTTCTGTCTGAGGCCACTGCCTGCTCCAGCAACACAGGTTACCTAGAAGGATAGTAATATAGACTGAAAGGAATACAGCCTTGGAGTCAACCTAATTGGTGTTTTCCTTAAATTTTACCTCTTCACATATGAAACTAGGCTGAGCCTGGTGTGGTGGAAGAGGTCCAGTGTTATCCTCACCAAACATTTGCATATCTTTAGGAAAAGATAAAAGCAAGATGCTCACTCTATACAATATTGTGAGCAAGCAAATCTTTGTGTTCAAAGATACAAAGTTATGTCTTACTAGAAAATACTGCTGTACAGTAAGTGTAATATTTTAAGTACAAAGCGCTCTAAAATGCTGCCTTAGGCATTCAAAGCAAAAAGTAATTCAAGAATTACCAAACCATGGTTGGCTCAGAAAAGGAAGTGAAATATTACTGTACTGATAATCACGCTTTGACCTATTTTGGATTCTGGGCTGTAGAAGTATTTTCTCCCTTGTGAAGGCTTGTGATTTTGACTATGGAGTTTACAAGGAAGAATATCTAGACTTGTCACCAAAAGAAAAGCTTTCTAAGAGGAAGGCTGTTTAAGTTAGCCTTTTCAAATGTCAAAATCCTAAACCAAATAGATTAAGTTGGATAAAGGTAACCCTTTACAAAGGTTGATGAAATAACATTATCGCCCTTTGGCAGAGAGAGAAATTGAAACACAGTGTTTAGGAGATATTGGTCTTGTCAGATGGTGCAGCAGGAGTGGGCTGGGGCACCACATCTGAAACTGGTCCCTGGATCAGTGTCCTGCTCTGCGTTCTGGAGAATTCTGCCTTCTCTTTCTGAGCTTGCTGCCGTTGTGCCTGAAGCACAGTAGCACTGACTCATGTCTGGAGCCACAAACTGAGTGCGTCAAGTTGAAATGTGCCTTATGGAACAGCAGCATGTATTATGTTTAGTTTGAGAGAATTTTACAAGGCTCTGTCCTAAAGCAGCTTTTCTTACAGATGCAGATTAAATTAACAAGCAACATGAATTAACTAATTTTCAGCTCATGTTTCATGGTCATTCCCACTGCTCCTGCAGCATTCTTTTTCGAAAATAATCCATCAGTTGCAGGCATTTACTTCAGAATTTGTTCTTTTTCCTTTTTGTGCACATCTCTTCTCCCACCTGCTTCCCAGCTTGGCTTTTCCTCATCTTGGTGCCCAGGAAATGCCAGTGTCTGGTTGAATGAGCTCTGCTATAAATCAAAGTGTCATCACTTAGCTGGTAGAAGTGATTTAATTAATGCATCATGCCTTCCCCAGAGCCTCTGCCCACCTGACTGCTAATCAACCTTCATCAGCAGGAGGAAAATGCAGCCCTTCTTACAACTGCGCAGGAGAGACTGAAGGAAAGACAGTTAATTGCAGCTGCCGAGATCAGCCTTGTCACTTGTCTCTAATCTGTTGTCTACTTCTTGAAATACTGCTGTCCTGGTCCCTTACAAGCCATGCTTAACTCCATTCATACAGAAATGATCCAGTATCATCCCAGGGATCACTTTCTGTCAGAAAATGTACTTGGCAGATGACATGTTTAAAAGCACCCTATTGTGCATGGCACTACTGGAGCAATTTTTGCTGCCTGAGTGCTCTTTTAGCTGGAAGAAGCAGTTTATGTGTGAACATTTCTGCACTTCCAAGGTGGTACTGTGCAGTTATCACCGTGGATTCTGAGCCAAAAAATTGTTGTGCCAGTATGGAATTACAGGGCAGATGTTGTTAGCAAGTGGTCCCCTTTGTCAGCTGCTGAATAAATACTTGATGATTTTATCTCAGGTAAATATGTACCAAAATGATAAGCTCTGTACAAGCCATAGCACTCATCCATTTCAGTCTGATGCCTCCACTGTTCAGGGCAGCATCTGTAGTAATAGGAATCTCAGATTCCATCTGCTGGGGCAGAAGAATTTAGGGAGTGTTTAATTTGTGTCTATTCATAGTTATATAGGTAATCAAGATAAATATGGGAAATAGCACTTGTGGGAAGCAGTGTTTTTTTTTTTTTCTGGTAGCTGGAATAGGAAACTGGGAGTCAAGATTCCTCCTTTTACAGGCTTGACCATACACAGGTTGCCAAATGACCATGAAAAAGACACTTGACTAGTTTTTACCTGGTTTTGCCCTAAATATAATGTTTGTTGGAGAAGGACGTACTGTACTTAGGAAACACTCTCTTCTCCCTTCAAACAGCTGGTGCTGTGGAAACAGATGGGCCAGGGCCACCTTCTGTGGAGAGCAGGAGGCTCATCAGTGAGATGGACAGCAGTGCACCCAGAGGTGCTTTAAGGTCCATAGGCCATTTGGATGACAGAAGTACAATAATGATAATTCCAGCTGTAATACTGCAGGTACTGGGGAGTATCTCTCTGCTTCTGGTGCCCAAGATGGTTTCTCAGTGTGGGTTTTGGGGTCACCTTCAGAGGAGAAGAACTTGGCCCTCACTACGTCTCAGCATGAGCTAAAAGCTGCCACAAGGTGTACAGGATGTGTGGGTTGGGCCACAATGGGTCACTTCTGGTGTGCCACCACCTTCTGAAGGTGCCCCATGGCCTGAATCGAGCACACTCAGTCTTTAGTCCTCCCTCGGAGGGCCTGTCACAGCCAGCCAAATGCACTGGCCTGGTCCTGGTCCTCAGCCTGCCCTGTGACAAACGGCACAGCTGAGTCAGTGCTGAGCTCTGGGCAGTGGCACCAGTTCAGCCCCAGCTCTGTCCTGTGTTGCACCAGCTGGGTGCCCTGAGCTGCAGCCTCAAGGTTGGGTGCTCTCAGTCTGACCAGGGTAATTACCACTATGGCTAAGCAGCTGTTTCCTTTGTAAGTCCATAATTTTGAGGGTTCATTACATGGACATAAAAGTCCTCTCCAGGCACAGATTTGGCAGACAAAGCCCAGCCAGGGAGCTGTTTCATCATTTGTTAGTTTGTTTATTTTTGCATCTGTTGGGCAATTCTTTGGGTATTTTGTATACAAGGCTGCAAAAGATACAGCTGCAATCATTTTCAAGTGCTTACTGTTAGGGTCTTTATTGATCTTCATTTTTCTATTGGTCACTTATGATTCAATTGAGGAAACAAATTTGCATTACTATATTAAAAAAAACCCAGCATTTCCAGACACTTCGCTGATTCACTTGATTCATAAGTGCATTGTTTTACTTATTCCCACAAACTCCACTGCTCTGATTACTTATTGCTGGTTCTGCTTTATACTAGAATAGCAGATAATGTTCATTGCATAGCTTTGCTGCTATTTTTATTCTTTCCCCAGCTTTTTTTGACAGAAGTGAAAATCTGGAACCAAGTTGCTTAAATTTCTATATTTTTGGTGATTTAAATTGAGAAGAACTTTTAAAGTAGTGGTATTACTGTAATGTTATCCCAGTGCAACTTGTAACAGAGTTTGTGCCTATTAAGGGGTTTTTTTTAGGAAATGCTCTTGAATAGAACATCTTTAAATATGATCACTGAAGGGAACTGCATCCTCAGGCTTCCTGGAATTCCTCAATGTCCCTTATTTCTACTGTTTAAACCACAGCTGAGCTAATTTGAAAGCAAGATACATTGATACCCATGCCAAATAAAACTGCCTTCCTTTGTAGTATTTTGCTGAGGGCACAAGACTGAATAAGTGGCCTTCTTGTGAGGACTGTGCTGCAGGTGAGTGAATGGAGCAGTTCTTTAGCAGATACTTGGATACTGGGGAATCCTGTAGCTGGCAAGATGCTGAGCTTCTATGTGCCATACCTGTGCTTTTTCTCCTCTTTTTTCCTTCCTAAGAAGCCTTGACACTATCTGATGACTTAAATCAAAGTTGTCACCTGGCCAGTTTTCATCTTGCATTGAAAAATATTGCAATGAATTCTTTCAGAAAGGGGTAAGGAGCTGTGGCTGTGTTTTCATTTCACACTTGTAGTTCATTTTAGCACTCTAATGAGTGTTGTCTGTGACAGAGCAAGTCACAGAATTGCAGTGCTGCCCTGTAAACCAGGAATGTCATCTTTTGTGAGCATTGTGAGCTCAGGCAGTGTCATAAGGAAGGGCTTTACTCTGTGAGGTGCTGAGGAGGGGCAAAGTCAGTAATTCCTGTACATTGTTACCTCGCTGCCTTTGGACAGGGCAGCATGACCTGCAGACAGCGTGCCAGGGACAGCAGAGCCTTATGGCCTGTCAGACCCCTTCAGCTGGGTCTGCTCCTCCTCTGCTCACACCTCAGGAAAACTGGCTGTTGCACAGGACAGCAAAGCTTGTGTTCTTAGAACAGATGAAAATTCTGTTACTGCTTTCATGAAAAATGCAGTATTAACTAGCCCTTAAGTTTGTAAGGACTTAGTAATTTATTTGGTTAAAGTAAAAACACCTTACCAAAGGCTTTGTATCCCTTTTCCCCTACAAAAATTGCTTTTTGATGAAATGAAAAAGTAACTTTTGATTTAAGAGTATTAATTTCTTAAGGGAGAAAAATGGTAGCCAGATGTTTGACAGAATCACAGAATATTCTGAGTTGGAAGGGATCCACAAGGATTGTCAAACCCAAATCTTAAGTGAATGGCCCATACAGGCACCAAACCCCTGTCCCTGGTGTCGTTCAAACTTTGCTCTGACCAACAGAGCTAATCTCAGGGTCACCATTTCAGTGTAATTAAAAACCTAAACCTTGAAAATATTTGGAATTTTTTTCTTAAAATTCTTGTGTGATATAATTTTTTTAAACTTAATAAAAAGGAAACATAAAAATCAGTCCCTTTCAACGAAAGCAACTCAGATTAGTGGAAAACGTGCCAGAGTGTTGGATTGGGAGCCTGGTGAGAAAGCTACCTTTATGTGGGGAGTGAAAGAGAAGAGGACTGTCATTTCTGAAGGTATCAGAAATGCAGTGGTTTTTTTCTCTTCTGTGTTCTGCCTCTCATTCTCATTTTTGTGTGTGTATTAAGTGGCTCTTGCTGAGCCTGGTGTTGAGATGTCATTGTGATGTATCACCTTTTACTGGAGATTATATTTTTTCTTCAAATGAAGCTTCCAGCCAGACACATTTTAACAGTTGCAAGTGACTGCAGTATTTTCTGCCACCTTTTCTCTTGCTCTCCTCAAAATATTGTACAATAAATTCCAACCAAATTCTGTTGATGACCATGTTTTCCATAGGAAGGGAAAAAAATAACAGAGATGACAATTAACAACTGTCAGTAGTAGTGCGGGATCTTTATACAGATGTGAAAATTGTATTTTCTTCCACATTGCTTATTTGAGGCATTTCAGCCCTTGTAATATTATCCAGTGAAGTTCTCCAAGATCCCCATGGAACCATACAAAAGTTTAGAGCTGCTTGGGATCAAATTTAACAATCATGGTGTGTCTGCAAAGAATAATCATGAGGTGTTTTTATCTAGCCAAGTGAAACCATGTTGTCAAGTTTAGAAATCAGATATCAAGGTCATACAGTGTTTCCAGTAAATTTACTTACTTTTAACAGACAGTTGTACCATTTTGTCTTCACTTCAGAACTGCAGAACTTTGTTGTTATGCTGATGTCACTGCTCTTACCCCCTAAAAAATTCAGAATGAATGTAGGAAATATTGGATCATATTTGTAGCAAGAAAGAAGTAAAATTATTTCATTACAATAAAAATAATTTCTAGATTGTTATTTTTTCCAAGCTAGTAACTGGGAAACAGGACATCTGGAAAATTGTCTTGAAAAGTGTTATCAGGATCATCAAAAGATTATATTTGTTTTGATTTTGTCAAATTTTTAATTGGTTTTGACATTTTTGAGGAAAGAATTTCGGCAGTCCAAGTCACAAATAACTAGCTATGCACTCTTAAAGCCTTTTGGTGTGCTTGACAGCCACTTCAAAGGTTACAGTTTTATTCCTCAGGAAACAGCTGTTTGAATCCCAAGTGGGACCTCAAGGCTAATCAGAGAAACAGGAGTTAGTACCTCAGAGTTATGTAAAGTAAAACATCACCTCCTTCCAAATGTGTCTGGGTTACTCCAGTGTAAGTTTAAGTCACTGTTGGTGGAATGAATGGTGACACTTGTCAGGATATAAGTTGTCCAGGATGACCCCAGCTGGTCCCTCTCTCTGCTTGATAACCTGCTTTGGTTTGTTTGCTCTAAAATTTCTCAACTTGCTTCCATTTTTTTTTTCCCTCCAATTGTTACTTTCAAATGAATTGCACATAAATTTGCCCTTGAAGTCCATTTATAGCAGTGGTTGTGAGTGAAAAACCTGTGGTGTGATATATTCCCATATGATAATCAATCCATTTCATAGTTGTTTTCATACTTCATCCAATTCTTCCTCCTTTTTAAACTTTACATTGCTGGTAGATAGTCTCTGATTTTTTATGGGGTTTTGGGTTTTTCTCTCTTGAAAGAGATCTGACAAAACACCAACACTGCAGTAGCCCCAAAGAAGCTTCTTTTCTCTATATGACCCAGACAGACATTCTCTTCTGTTTTTCTAGCTGAAGCCCTCATATTTCAAAAATTAATTTTTTTTAGAAAAGGAGAAGAAAACAGGTTGAATTTGCAGAGCTGATTTCCAAGCATTAAATGCCAAATCACAAATGCCAGAGACCTTATTTTGTCAATATCCTAGGAAGGTCTGACATATCCTAGAGAAATAGTGACTGTATGCCAGTGTCTTGGATAACTCCTGAGGCCGTTGTAGCAAAGATAACAGATAGGCACATTAAATAGTCCCACCACAACGAGGAGTGCAGCTTGGCCATGGAGGAGAGCCCCATTCCTCTGTGGTTACTTGATAAACACTTTTAATTATCAGTATTGTCATTTGCATAATGGAATTGTACAGCTGGCCACACGCAGCGAACAGAGTTGCCACATGGTCTCCCAGTACTCAGGCACAGGCAGAATTCCTGAAAGAATGCTGGCTCTGTCAGAGGGAGATGAGCAATTGCCCAGCACAAATGTTGGGGCTGCTTGCTTGGAAGGAAGGGGTTAACTGGGCTGGGCTGGGAGCTCCTTGGGCAGCCCTCAGGCAGCAATTTGCTGGTCTGTATCAAGAACCACTTGCTGTTGGTTGCAGGAAACTACTTTAGGGTAAACAGTCTTTTTTTTCTTTGCCATGGTTCAAGCTGTAATTCTGGGGAACAGCTTTTTGACAGAGATCCAAGAAACTAATGCAATGGTCAGCTGCGCTTTGATATCCCGTGGTTTTGACTTTGGCTCCAGCTGGAGTGTAGCAGAGCTGAGCAGACCCTGCATTTCAGACTCTCCTGCAGCAGTGCTGGAATCAGAGCAGGCTGTGGGCAGAGATGGATGGCTGCCTTACCTTCAAGGGTCCAGCACAGCTGCGTGGATCAGCAGATGGCACAGTGCTGCCAGCCATGGGCCACAGACAATAGGAGCTGCTCCTCTTCCTGCGCTGCTCCAGATGGGAGGCCTCTGAAGGGAAAATGGAACATGCTTGTTTTGCCGTGGTCTTTCCAGCTCTGCCTTCCCTGCACTTGGTTTGTTTTTCCCTTCTGGGGGACACTTTCCTGCTGGGACACGTGATTGAAGATGAGCACAGCCAGCCTTAGCATGTTGTTTTATGATTCACTCTGACCTTGTGATATGTACAACCCTACCCTTTAAGCTATCACCAATCTCAAATGTAGAATGAGATTTAATAAATACCATGATTTCTGACACTTCATGGAGTTACAAGTGAAGCTTTTGGGCTACAGAGCCACAATCAGTGGATGACATTCAGAGAGAAGGAATGCATCAGAATTAATCTGCTCCATCTGGGGCAGTCAGAGCTTGGCTGCCAGTGCAGTAAGTAAACAGGATTGCATCTTTGAGAATGACACAGTATTTGGCATAAATAAGTTTGAATTTCATCCCACTGCTGAGGCAGTTAACACTGTCCATCACAAAAACTACCTTAGGTGCTGCTCCTCTCTCTGAGTTGAGTGGTTATAGACCACCTGAACATGGAGAAGCATTGGCAGCTTAGAATGATGGAGCTTAAGGGAAATAAATTGATTTTTTGGTGATAAAATTAACCTTTTACTTGTGTCTTCATAGTATCAAGAGCTTCCCAGTGGGAATTCTTTCCTTAGTGAGGTGATTAAAGAGAAGGGAAGTGCTGTGTGTCAGCTTGTGCTGACATCTGCCATGAGCAGCCCCAGGGAGCTCGGTGACACACCTTGGTGATGCTCTGCTAGTGCTGTGCTAGAAACAGAATGAGTTGTCAGAATACTTCCAATTTCTGACTGAGGGCTTACAGATAAGGATCGTGAATTCTGAGGAAGGATTTGGGAAGTCGGTCAGCCCAACAACAAATCCCCTTCCTAAAGAGGTGCTGTTATTTTCCAGATACAACATTTTTATAGGACTATCAGTGTATTTTACAGAAAGAGTATCCTCTCACACATGAAATGTTAGGAGTTGGTTTTGGTTTACATTTTTTCTCTGATTCCCAAATGCTTACTAAATGAAACAAGCAGCAGAGAATGAATATTCCCATCAATCTTCTTTTGTTTGTATATGTTAGTCAAGACCTAAAAATCCTCTTTAGGAGGGAAAGGGGGAAGACTCTGGAGGCTTTTGTTAATCTTAGTTCAAAAGTAGAGGCTTCCAATTTAAGCCCCAAGCCCCATAAAGTAATGTTGTCAGCTGGCTGCATAGTGGCAGAAGCCCAAGAGGGACGGCCAGTTGGGAAGGTTGTCCTTTCCAGTCACAGTTCTGACTTGGCAACACTGGGCTGACCCCCAGAACACTCCGTTTGGGGCTCCCTCACATGTTTTGGAGGGAATGTTCAGCAGCCTCGAGAGCTGTTTAGAGTTTTCATGTCACATAAGCAATTGCAAACATCCTATTTCTAACCACAGCCCTGAAGACTCTCTGAGGAAAGAATGCTACAGCAGAACACTAATATATTATTTTCCACAGAAAATTTCCTGCTACTCCTCCCTTGCTAGATAAAACTTCCAGTATATCAGGGTTTTCTTTTTCTTAAGTGATTGCCAAGTTTAACAAAAAGTATTTTTTGTGAGCACATCTTCGGACAACCTCTTGGAACCAGAACCTCAACAAATACTGAGGAGTCCCCTATAATATGAATTTACACATTGTCTGGAATATCCACTGTTTTGAACAAAGATAACACCTATATGATAACATTTAGAACAGGAGGTTAATTGTGGGGTTTCATCACAAATTACAGCATTAAGGAATATAGTTGTTAAGAGTGGCTGCACCTTGCAGTGAAACAAAAACAATAACTGAGTATTCCAGTGTTTGCTGTTGAGGCTGACATCCTCAATTTATTAATGACCTGGAAAAAACAGACCATAAGCTTTCAAAATTTGTGGATAAAAGCTATGGAGCTTGTAATGTCTGTGCAAAGATAAGTAAATCACTGGGACAATCATTATTACGCTAGATGAGTTTTCAGTTGGCTACGTGTCAAGTGCAATGTGCAGGCCAAAATAAGGCATTTTCTTGGTAACATGCTGGTGGACTTCAGGCTTCCCATCTCCTCTAAGGAAATATTGAGCAGTCTGTGTAAATATTTAATTCCAAAAATATCCTCCCAATGAACAGAAACTGTAGCAGGACAGCTGGGACATCTTGTAACATCGTACCTGGGCTGGGGGGAAAGAGAACAGGTGTACTGCCACATCAAATGTTTATTTTAATATTCTGTGACCTAAGATTTCCCATAGGCCTGGCATTTATTTCTTATTCAATCCATATATTACAGTACTGTTGCTCTGCCTACTGTTTTTCACACTGCCAGAGCTTTTGGCACCTGTGTAGCCATAAATGCCACAGAAATTTAAGTTGCAAATGGGCAAAGGGATCTATCACAGCAAATGGAGGTTTGACACGTGCATTTCTGGCCTTCAGTTCCTGCTTCATGCAAAAAAGCAACTGTTTTCCTACCAACACAGCACGGCTCTGCCTCGCTAGGTTGATTTCCTAGCTTAAGGTCTTTTCCTCATATTCAGTATATTTTATATTATGTCTTGGCCACTGGTCATCACCTTTATAGGACCATAGCACCTCACTGTCCCAGAGACTTAGGGCCATTCTGGAATTATATAGGAACCCAACCTTTCCCAGAAGCTGGGGAAAACCACATTTGTTCCTGCTGAGATGATGATTCTGAGCTTTCAGTTTTTTATAACACAGTAAAAAAAATGGTTTACATTGCTCAATTTGTCATCAGTTGCTCATCTACAGTTGCTTTTCTCTTTCCCTTACATGCTGCAGAAACACTGGAATTTTAGCCTTTTAGGGATGTGAGAGTTGTGTAAGAGACAACCCAAAATCAGTTAGCACTTCATTAAATACAATCAAGCATCATACTAGAGTTTCCATAGACAGTCTGTGTAAATCTTCTGGGAACACAGAAGTGTCCTTTCATTTTTTCGTAGTGTTATTCTTTGATCATAGATTATGAAATAAGTGTTTTGAAAATGTGTTTTTGTACCAATATCACAAATAACTGAGGCTTCATAACTAGTGATCTACTACTTGTGAAAAAGTATTAAGAAAAGCTCTCAAAATTCGAAACACAGAAGAGTTTGTGGCTTCCTCATTTCCTTTAGGTTGTGCACCCTGGCTTAAAGCAGTCTGGCTTTTTGGCAGTATTTTAGGTAAGCAGCAGCAGCAGTGCCCCAGTAGCTATACTAAAGTTGTAAGCATGGGAAGGGCTCAGATCACCAAAAATCCATGATCTATGCCATCTAGAGAAGCAAACACTATGAAATATTTCTAGACTTTTCTAGCATTTTTCAGTCTAATCAAAGAAGAGAAGAAATGTAAGTTTTCCCATAGTCACTTTGAAAACCATCTATAATATCCAGAAGGTCACAAAAGGAACTTGAGAAAAATGATTGGCATGTGCCTAAAGATATTATTGTATCCATTGGGGAGAAGATGGTGGAGAGAAAAGTAATGGACATGGATACTGCTGGATGTTACCTTTGCAAGATGCAACAATATTAGATAGAGGGGACACCAGAATGTCAGGAAGGAGTTTGGAACCGTAGCAGCCATCCTTATTGCTAAACTGGCCTTGCAATAAGCAGGGCAGTACAGTCATTTAACTTCAGACTCACTGTTTGTTACAAACCCATACCTTAGCACTTAGAAAGACATGTTCAATCACTCCATTTCAGAAATACTTATAAAACTGCATGCAAGACCCTAGCAAAACCTGTCAATGTTGCTCAAATGCACCAGGCAATATCCCTTTAAAGCACTGAGACAGCTAAAGATGGCTTAACACAGCTTTTAACAGCAAGGGTGAGGCATTCCCAAGGCAAAGACTGCTTTAAAGTATGTAACAAAAATCTGAACTTTGCACTGCTCACACTTTGACCGTTGATTTGCAGAATCCAGAAATAGAATATAAAATAGGATTCATTTTAATTTCAATTTCTGTAAATAGGCTAAATTTAGGAAAGTAATTGAGGGGCTTGGCTTGAAGTTTTATAGGTGCTTATAGCCAGCCAGATGTGGTTTAGGTATCTGCAAATCTGCAGCTATAGGTTCAGCTACACACTTATTGATTTTGGGAAAGATCCCAAATGAGTTCATAGCTGTAGGAGCTCCTGCTCAGGCCATGCCTGATGGCAGAGGATCATCCCAGAGCTACCTACCAGCTGGCAGCCTGAAGCTGAAGCAGCCTCTCTGTGAGCAGCCATCTGACAGCAGCCAGAAAGGAGGGCATGAGATCTGCTCTCATTTTCAATTAGCAGTTGGGATACTCGGGGCATTATTCCCAGCAAACAGCTGGAATGTCTCCTAGTTAAGGAGCCTTCCTAGAAATCCCTGTTCAGCCACTGTGGACCAACTGATACTGCTGTAAGTGTGTTTATCATGAACCTAAGGCTCAGCTTCCTCAGCAATCTCCCCCTCCCCTGTTCACCCAGCAGCAAGCACATAATTTCCCCATAGGAGTCTTACTACAGTTAATCCACTGTCCTGGGTTATTTTGTGCTGCTCAACTTCAAGTGCTCTTAGCTTTACTGAACGTGTCTGTACTGTTTTAAGTGTCTGCTAAATTCCAAAAGCTGTTGTGCTGTGCCTGCTGCAAATGCTTGGATATGATCCAAGTCCTAGTCTGGCATTTAAAAGGGATTTTCCAGGATGTTACAATTCACCCAGCAGTGTAACTGTGCCAATCCAAAAGCTTTGCTGCCTTCAAAGATACACTCCTGCATGCAGTAAAAACGTGTTCTAAGGCACACAAAGCATTAAAAAGACCAGCTCAACCAGTGGCTTTATTGGCATAGGCATTGAGCTCTCCAGAGCCGCTTTCTCTAAGCCACTCTCAGGCTGTGAGAGCTGTTCAAAATTCCCGTGCTGCTGTGTCTGTGGAAGTTTCTGTGACAGAGCACATCCTTGAGTCTGTTCCTGCATGTGTGTGCCTGCCTAGAGAATTCCACATGAAGGAGGAATGCCCCCTTCCTTTTTCTCCAGCAGATCACATCATCCAAACTCAAACACTCAGATCTTCTCTACACTCTCAATACTTCCATGGAAGAGAGGGGTAAGAAAATGTGTAGGTGCAATTCTTCGAGCAAAGTGTGAGTCTGTTTATTCTGAAAATAGACAAGTCTCTAGCAGCAGTGACATGACACTGTTAGAAACGAAATTACTAAATGTTTAAAAGCCAGGGTGAGTGGGAGATAATATATTTAGCAATAATTTAAGTAGTTCTGCCCTGGACTGAGTGCACTACTGTGTCTAACATAAACTGAGCTGTAATGAACAAATTGACCTTATCTCTACATACAGTACAAAACTGTCAAAAGTGAAGTAAAATATTTACTGCTGAAAAGCTAAAAAAAGCCCAAACAAGAATAATTTTTCAAAATGACATTTATGGTTTAAACCGTGCTGTTGAAGCCACTGAAAATTTAACTTTATTCAAATGAAGTTGCCTTGGACTGATTCTCCAGATCCCAAAGGTGCCCCTTGTTATGAACCTAAATTACAAGCTTTAACAAAATGCAAGTTACATTGGTCAAATCCAAAGTGACTGGATGAAATATAACTGCTTGATACTAAAAGATCTGATAAAGATACTGAAAGGAATATGCCAGACTCAAAATATCATAGAATGGTTTGGGATGGAAGGGAGCTTAAAGCCCATCCAGTGCCCCCCCTGCCATGTGCAGGGACACCTTCCACTATCCCAGGTTGCTCAGAGCCCCATCCAACCTGGCCTTGGGCACTTCCAGGGATGGGGCATCCACAGCTGCTCTGGGCAACTTGTGCCAGGGCCTCATCATCCTCACAGGGCACAATTTCTTCCCAATATCCCATCTAAGCTACCCTCTGACACCTTAAAGCCAATCCCCATTGTCCTGGCATGGCTTGCTTTTGCAGACTCCTTCTTGAGCCTTTCTCTCTGCCCCCACTATAATTCTGGTGAGCTATGTTTTAAATGTGTTGAGTACAGTGCTCAGGGTGATGGCCAGAAGTGAATTTTCCTGGCTGGCTGAGCCATTGCCTAAGCTGAAGGCTCAGATCCCAGGTTATCCCAGCAGGCTGGAGGAGGCTGCAGAGACCAGAGCTCCTGCTCAGTTTGGATGGCACAGCCCTGACTCACAGGAAGCTGCAGCCCATCCCGGGCTCACTTGCCCTGGCCTTGCTGGATTTATAATGTTAAGTGTTCCATGTCCCAATACCAGCAGCATGGACAGCAGTGGTTTGCCAGGACAGATGAGCTGGTTGTCTAGGATAGAATTAAAGTGTGGACAAGCTCAAACGTAAGACACGTAATAAATTAGTTATAGGACATGAGTAAGAAGGATGAACTCTGCCCCAAAGGCAATTAGACAGAATTTCAGCCATGGAACCACTTCCACATGTTATTGTGTGTTGGGAAATCACATACAAATTTTGTGTGTCTTTAGCAAATCTGAGAAATTATTAGCATAATATTAACATAAACAGTTATAAATTTTTAAGTCCAAGCGAAATCTAGGAAGGTTATTGCAATAGCACCTGGTTTTGGTGGTGTTGTCATCCTTCTGGCTTTAGAAGCAAAACAGCAAGTATGGAAATGCTCTTAATCTGCTCTTATATAGAACAACTGGACTTTTAATTACTGAACTGATATTTAAACCACTCAGCAATCTGCTATTAAAAACCTACCAGACCAGGGTTTCACAAGATTGCTTCTTCAGAGGTGATAAACATGCTGGCTGTATTCAAGTGGTTTTCAAGCCTTGCAATCACCACAGGAGCTATTTTAAATTCTGTATTTGCTAGTTTTTCCATTTTGCCATTTGCTCCTATTTTATTTTTTTTTCTATGTTTTTCATCCCTTCTGGCCATATTCAGCTTGTATTTAGCATATCTGTTTGTTTATGTTGGAGGATGAATTTGCTCATGCAAGCCAGACAAATTACTGGATTTTTATATCTTGTTTTAAAATCCATTTCAAGGCAGGTGGAGAGGGCTGGGCAGGGTCCTAGAAGAGCTGCTGACCCTTAAAGAATAGTTATCATTTCACTAGCAATAACTCGCCCCTTGTCTTCTGAAAGGAATTGCCTACTGTGCTTCAAATAATGAGAGACATTGTTATATTTTCTTTCATACAGGCTGCTGAACAGCTAAGATACCAAATAATTTATTTTTTTCTTATTATACAAGGACTAGAGCTATTTTCCCTATTGGCTTGCACTGCCGGTCAGCTTGGTTATTAGTGTTAAAGGAAAGAAGCCATGTAAATTTTAGACCTAAAAGAACAAGAATAGAAGATGTGTCAAGAATAGAAGTATTTCATGTTTCATAGTGTCACTGAAATCACCAATGTCTAGGGGAAAGAAAGTGATGATGGAACAGCCATGCTGTGAACATTATCCATGGCCAGAATCTTAACCAGGAGTCTGAGGCAAGCAGCTATTGAAAATTAAATGTACCAGTGGATCTTCTGTGTCAGAGCAGATGGAGCTTCAGCTTCTCAAATCTCAGCCACATAATTTACAAGCCAAGCAAAAGTGTAAGTGACAGAAGATTCAAGGTGGAGAAAGAAAATATCAAACAGAAAGCACTTATTTGTAAACCTGAGCAGTGCACAATTTGACTGAGGAAAAACAATGATGTAATCAAAATTAAATGGAGTCTAGGACATTATTAGGATTAACATCTCCATTGATTAAATAAGTTGCTGACAGCAGCAGCAGTGTTGCTGGGCTATCAGTCTTGCACTCTTGTTTGATGTTTCAAAAGAAAATGATGGATGTCACCAAGATGTTTGCCTTTATTTGTATGATGTAAGAGATTCTGTTTGATGGATTTCATATCCATCAGATCCTTCTAGTTTAGTAGGATCCTGAGCACATACAGATATTTTCCTCTTATCTTCATTGGAGGCAAATTTGGTTCTTCTACTGTGTTTTCAAAAGCAAGGGCTTGTCTACTTGCACTTTGAACTAAATTAACAAAAATCTATTTTGATTTCTTCTGATAATCGTTTCAATGCAAGCCTGCACATACATATCTTCAACCATAGTATCTTAAAATAGACATAATCCTAGTCAGTGTGTAGATGAGCTTTAATTGCCATCCTCCACAGTGTTTTTGCAATGCTCCATGTTTTCCATGCATTTTAAAGGCAGTGCAGCTGGACACTTGGCTGTAGCTTGCCTTTCAGGAAGTCATCTTCTGCTCTGTGCCTGGCACAACCATCCTTCTTCTGGTGCCAAAGCAGAGGCAGCAGCCGCGCGGCTGTGTCCTGGCACAGGGCACAGATTGTCACTGACCTCTTGTGGAATCCAGTAATTGCCATGGAGCTGGGCCAGTCAGACAAGGGCATGCTCCATCCCCTTCAGGCCTGGCTCTGCTAAGCCATTCTAAAACCTCTTGGAAGGAAAATATTCAGCTGAAAATGAAGACAGGTATGGCTGCCTCTAATTTGGCCTGGTTTCCCACTCTTCCAGTATGACAAGTGTCCTGTGAGTCTTAACAATTAAAAGAAATTAGTATTTACTTAAGTTGATACTGAGAGCCAGAGCTCAGTTTAGGAGTGCTTGAGTATCCTCAGGGAAGTTTGCTGGAGGATACCTGCCTAGCTGCTGGGAAAGGACAGCATTCTCACAGACATCAGTGTACTGCAGAAGGTCTCTGGGTTGTGCTTCCTACTCACTTTCCATAATATATCAGTGTTGCTTGTGTTCTGTGCTGCAGGGTGATGAGAGCCTTGTCCTAATTGCTGCTGCTTTTCCTGGCTCAGGTGAAGGCTCAGGTCACAGGCTTCATGAGGAGTATGAAAATGGGTTTCTGCATGAATCAAGTCCTTACACTGGCAGGTTTCAGTGCATGGAAATCTCAGCCGTCTGATAGAGGTTAGAGGTGTGGTAAACAGGTAGAAATCACAGCATTGTGTGTGTATATTCCTCAAAGATTAAGGCAGATTTGGAGTTAGTTCCTATGCTCCACTGACCACTGAAGTACTGGGTCACTGCTTTCTCTGTCTTGTAGTGTCATCCACAGCCTTCCTACCCATGCCTGTTTCTCCTTCTCTTCCATTCTTGCCCCTTAGAGTCCCATCTTGAAAATCTGCTTTCCCAGAGAAGACTGTCTGACAGGGATGGTCAGAGGACTCGGTCCACCCTTCCCTCAGCCTCCCTTCTTCCGGTTAAGTACCTGCCACAGAAATGTTCCTTCTGAGGTGTGCTCTGTGTGGGACTCTGCAGCCTGCAACCATGTCAGCAAACCAAGATGTGCAGCAGCCAGGTGACGTGTACAGAGCCTCTTGTTCCCAAGGCTGAGGAGTTGGTGCTGTCATCCCTCTTGCTCTGAACTGCTTTGCCTTGCTGAGGCTACAAGCTGCTCTTTTGTCCAGAGACCTCAGAAGCCAGGCGGGAAGCCAAAATATGTTTCCAAAGATAGGAACATGGCATCACTAGAGGGCATTCCATGCCTCATCCCAGCCACAGCCGACAGCAATCCAGGGTCAGTGCAGGGGCAGCCCAGTGGGGTCCCTCAGCTCTGCTCTGCTCCCTGGGCTTTGTCTGCATGGAGGTTTTCTATAGATAAAATTGATTGATAAGGGTGTGTATTTTCCTTATAAATTAATCATATTGTGTGCAGTCTGCACTGCAAATATTACTGTGTTACAGATTGCTTCTGTTTCTCTTCAGAAACAGTTGTGGGTGTAATTTTTCAGTATTATACCAATGGAAATAAATCTGTGTCCATGTACACATGTGTAGGAGGGCAGGAGTGTTACCCTTTTAACTGGACTAGAATAAATAAAGCAATATTTGGTCTGTACAAAAGATGACATGGAATAAAAGCAGCCAGGTCAACATTTACTCAGTTTACTAAAACTGAAAAGAGTGGAATTTATAAGTCCAGGAGAACCCTTTGTGATTCCAGCTTTCCGACAAAGCGGTCGGGACCAAGGTGCTGCATCCTGAGCACAGTGGTCTTGAATGCTGTGGCAAAGAACACAGCAAAATGTTCAAAGCGGAACACTTAAAAAAAGGCCAACCAAAAATAGATACCAGTAATACAGCAAGAGAAGAAGGGGGAGGGTGAAGACAGCTTCATTTTACAAATGTCTTTGTTGAGACAGTAACTGGATACAGAAATCCAAGCCGCAGTGGGATTCCAAGAGTGCACATCTGCCTCCCAGCCCTCGCGTTTCCCAGAGCAGCGGTGTTTAGCTGAGATCTTTAGAAAGGGCTTATATGGTTCTGCCTCTGAAGACAGATTTTAAGGTTCACTTTTGGGTGCCCTGAAGGAAATGAATGTCTGTTTGCTGATATTGAGCAGACTATGCTCCAGTGTGCACCAATTTCCACACCTTATTGTTCTAGAAGAGAAATACTAAATTAACTTTTACCACATAGCTCTAGTAACACCAGCTCTAAAAGGAACTAGAGTCCAGCTCTGGCTGCAGTGAGACAGCCAGGTGGGGCCACTGCCTGCAGTAGCAGCTACTCACCAAAAGAGTTGCAAAAAAGAGAATCTTCAGCAGAAATTCATGAAACAACCTACTTTTTGTGTCCCACAGAGGCCCAGGCAAAACCTACCCCTCAGCTGATGTTAGATGGGAATCTGATACTTGAGTAACCTGCCTCTGGGAAACCATTAATGCTGCTGTCCTGGGCTCTCCTGAATTTTTTGTTGTAAATCCCCACAAAGTCTAATTCTTTCATACCATGTAACAC
Source organism: Thryothorus ludovicianus (assembly GCA_013397245.1). NCBI lineage: Eukaryota > Metazoa > Chordata > Aves > Passeriformes > Certhiidae > Thryothorus > Thryothorus ludovicianus. Next base: position 121,606 of record VZTB01010314.1, on the reverse strand, counting down.
TATGTTATCATGCCAAGGTTTCTCTTAAGTACACATTTGTTTTTAAAAAAATTAGCCAAAAAGGAAGACTTTTCCCCAACAATTATATGTGGATATCTATGTCAAATAAGTTGCTGCAGGCAAAAATTTTCGTGTGAGGTTTTGCACAGGTTTGGTTCTTTCATGAAGCCACACCACAACCATATTTGCTTTCTTTCTGTTCTGTCTTTTTCATCTTTACATAATGGTCAGAGGACTGTATGGAAGGAACACAGAGAACTTTCCCTTCCTGTTCATTGACTCCATATCTGTGTGTACCCTCCCTCATGGATCCTCACCTTCCTTGGGTCCTCTCTGTAATATCTATCCACAAACAGGGGCCACCTCCACTAGATTTTCTAGTCTTGGGATCCCTTGATTTTGCATCCTCTGTTATGCTGCTCTCCAGATCATACAGTTCAACTCCATCTATTTCTAGAGGCACAATAAGCCTTAGCAAAGGCAAAGACTGGAGCTCTGTGGCACTTCTTGGCAGGAAACTCTTTGCATAAAGCCCATTAGAGCAGCACCAGCTGAGCTCCTCCCTTAACAACTTGCAGAAGAAGATTGAAACAAATTGTACTTGTGGTTAGTTGGGTTTTTAAAAAAAACACGTATTTTGAGAGTAAAGTGTAGTGCCTGTGCACACACGCTCACTACTGAATTATTTTAAAACAGGAACAGAAAAAACCCAGATGAAAATAGAGGTCAAAGAGATCCTTGAGAAGGGATAAATATTTTTCTGTTCTGTTTGATTTTGAATTCAAGGAAGAGTAGACAATGCCCAGATCCAGGAAAATGAGTGTTGTTTTCTAACCCAATGTTAACGGTCTGAGGTCTAAAACTGATTCTGGACGAATTTAAATGTGCAAAGGGGAGCAAAGTGCTCATGTTTTCTTTTCAAGTCAGTAGGATTTGAGTGCTTTCCATTCTTGTGCTTCTGAAAGTCTTCTTCTCTATGTTTGTTACAGCAGTAAAATTCTAGGAAAAGCTTGGAGGACTTACAGGGATTATTAGACAAGAATGCTTCTGGAGCAGCACTGGCACAACATATTCTATCACACATCTGTGCCTGTCCCCAGGCTAACAGAAATACGTGTAAGTGTGAAACATGAGAGGCAGGTGTATCCTGCATTCAGAGATATTTCCTCTTTCATGAGATAATTTTTTTATCTTGCTACATGCTTTTCCACTTTATGGGTAAGGCAGGTGATAGGTAAAAATTTGGTGGTTCCTAGACAGATTTTTTGGATATAAAGACACCTAAGATATTTGCACAGGCCAGAGTTCAGGCATACTCTATATCTGTTTTGTGCCTGGGGAAGTGTTATGTTTCTTAGTTTCCATGTGTTAGTGGTGAGGTTTCTTCCCTCTCTAACAATTTAATATTACAGGTGAGTGTATTCAGAGCCAGCATTTCCTAAAAGTTATCTGTGTAATCCTGTGTACGTGAATGGGGACATCACCACAATGAGACTCTGGAAGGCATTTGAAACAAAATGTAAATGATTGTATAAACCAGTACATCCTATTAGAACCAAAAAAACCCAACCAAACTCAGAGTATGACATGTTCTGGTGGAGTGGCAAAGGTTCTGGAGAAGTTAAGTGCTTCCCTGCTTGGATGGTGGAAGGCAATGCCCAGGGAATATGTAATAACTGACATAGCAACAAGCAGTTTGGGATAATAAACACGTCCTGCTGTCCAGACACTTCACACATAAAGGGCACCAAAAGGGTTAAAGATAGCTGTTCTCAGCAGTGTTTGGCCTCACTGAGGATTAGAGCTTATTTTAGCTGCTCTTCCTAAACATAGCAAAGGTCACAAGGGACCGTGCTTTGTTGCTGAGTCTTATTGGCCTTGTTCCTTGTAGGGGTTTTGCAAGAGGACAGGATTGTCTCACTTACAAGGATAATAGATGACAAGCCCGGTGCTGATTAACCTCATTTTAATTGATAATTAATTTTAAACCCTATTTACTTTCTCTGGAACAGCTGAGACTTCAAGGGAATCACAACAGAGGTGAACAAGAACTGCAATCTCCCCCAAGGAAATGATACAGGCAGGAAGGAGAAAAGACAAAGCTAGATGTGTATTCAGATTGTCAGTTTGGATCTTCATTAAATTTATTGCTTGTGCAAATGAAAGCCTCTCAACTTGTGCTTGCCATTGCACTTACTTCTTCTGCGAAGGTATCCCAATTTTGTAGTACAAAGACCTCTACACTCCTAAATCTGGGTCCTACTTGCCAGCTAGGCTTCTTTTTTTTTCTTCTTTTCTTTTTAATAGAACTCCCTTTGCCTCATTTCTGGGCCTGATGGCCATGTAGGAGCATAATTTCCTACTGTACTTGAAGTATGTGTGATGTTCCATAGTTTTCAGTAGTGAAAGCTTGAGAATGTGCGTAAAAGGTCATTTTTATTCACAACCCAACTGTTTACACATTCTGGACTTCATTCTGCAAATCAGAGCCTTTGGGGATTAACAGCTGTATTAAGTTTTCTAGCAGCACATTCCTGCAGGAGCATTCCTTATCATAGTTAAAATCTGAAAGCCACAATGACTGCAGTCTGCCCTTCACAACACCGCCTGGAGAGGGCTCACAAATCATTCTACAAATATTAAGGAGTTAATTCTTTAAACACCTTTGAGATGCATGTCATCCTTATGGCATAGGCTGATAAAATGGAAGTCTGAGTAATTTATTCGGGGTCACATAACATCTATGGCAGAGGTAGCAACTCCTCCTGGCACTCAAACTGCTCTGAACTTATTTCCAGGACAACATTCCAACATGAGCCGCATTCTGAATTACTTTTTATATCAAGATGCAGTTCATGCCTCTGTAGCGGTTATGGCATTGCAGAATCTCTGCTCAGGGGAATTACCAACACCATTTACTTGGTTATGTTTATAGCCTATTCAGTACCTTCATCCTCCATCACAGAGCTGTTTAAAATAATGCAGATAATTTAGTTGGAATTTACATAATCTCACTTGATAGGTATAATCAAGATCTATTCTCACAGTAACATTCGGAGGTATTCACACACCCTGAATATGAAATGCCACCTGTGACATCTCCCCTGCCTTTACTGAGCAGAGCACCTCTCTGCTGAGCAGAGTACTTCTCGTTCAGGTGACAGGAAAACCCACCACTCTTCTGATTCCTGACCTGAGTTCCCAGAGTGATTGAGGTCTTCGACTGGACAGTTCTAGATGTGTTCAAGCCCCAACTTTATGAGTCCTTTGCATCTGTCACACCACATAAAATGGGGATATTTTCCTGCTGTAAGCTCTTACAGTAAAGCTCAGTGTTTGTTGATGGAAGATATTGGGATACATGCACAGAAGGATGTGGAAATTCTATTAATGAGGGCAATTTAGTTTTAATAGCTGCTATGTGAGCACTGGATATGCTCAGGCAGAGACAAGTTATTAAAGGTGATAGTACAATGATGATTAGACCAAGCCCCTGGCTACAATCTTTCCTGCATTTAAAGCAATTTCAAGCATCAGGATCTCACTGTTACAACTGGCAGCACAGGTGGTTTACCTGCCTGCTTTCACACGTGTTGGATTTCCCCAAGCTACACTTTCCACAGAGGTTTTCATAACCTTTTCTCTCCTTCCTTTGCATCCACCCCTTTGCACTGGAAGGAGAAAGATATTTCCCCTTTGCTTTCTTCCTAAAGGCTGCAATATATTTTTAGCTGCTCAGGATATCTCCAAATAACGCAGTGACTCTGAACTTGCATTGTCAGCCTTCCCTGTAAAGCCCCTCCTGGGAGGTTTATGGCTCACTCTCCACAGCTTTGCTGATGCAGCGTGTAATGTTTATACCTGCAATCAAGCATTGGCTGAGCTGCAGCCCAGTGCTGGCAGCTCTTTCTTTCTCCCTCCACCTCCCCCTCTTCCCTTGCAACTTCCCTCTGGTGATACTGGACTGATAAAGTGCATACAGTTGTGATTGCCTGTATAAAAGTAAAAAAACCCCAACAACTAAAGGCATTTCTCCATAGCCAGAAAAACTTGTATGTGCTGTGCTCAGCATGGATGAGATGGACTTGGGGGTCTATATTTCTTTTTCTAGATGATTTATAACACCTTCCTCCCCAGCACTGCTGTTTTCCAAGCCATTTAATGGATTTTGAGATTTACCAGATAAGAGGTTCATCTACACTTTAGAAACTGTTTTCCTTTTAAACAGAACACAAATGTTTTAGTTTCTTTTTGTTTCTTTTCTTTTTTTTGGGGAGGGGGAGTGAGGGGTGGGTATTTAACAAATCTTCTCCCCAGAGTATCTCATGGCCTGTGATTGCCTCAGAACAGCTCATTAGAATTTTTACCAACCCACAAAACTACTTTGTACTCAAGAGGCAAAAAGTGCCTTTGAAACAGGGGCCTCATCTAGATGGGAAAGTGAGGCTGATTCAACTGGAGCAGGATTCTAAAATAACTTACTTAAACATTCACAATGCAGGCAACTTTATTTCAGTGTGAGAAGGTCTTACACACGCTTAGCTTTGGTTTACTGTGTATTCCCAGTCCATGTTAGCTAAACCAAAATAAACATATCTTACAGGCTTTTGCCAGCATTTGAATAAATGGGTTTGAAGTCAGTCTTTACTTAAATCAGTGCAGCTGTGGTTGAAAATTAGGCCAAATGCATTCAGTTAATCATGAAGACAGTGCCAACAAAATGCATAAAAAAGGCATCCATGCACATTTTTCATGATTAATGTATCGGCAAGTTCTCAGTTACAGGCACAGAGACGCAAGTGGAGTTGAATCTTGAACACCATGGAATTAAGGATGTCACTGTTGTGTGCATTTGTATTTATGTTAAGTCTCCCTGAAGTGAAAAGCACTTTGTATGTCACAGTTTGCCTATGTTCAGTCTAAGAAAATTGTAGCTACCATGCAGATGTACATTCAGGAGCTTCCCTCCCTTTTTTTTTCTGGGATATAGTGTAGTATCTAAAAATCAGATTCAGCTGGCAGGTGTATTTTGTGATGTTTGAGTATAGATTTTCACTTGAAAATATACTTCAGGACTATATGAATCTCTTTCAAGGTCTCAAGAACCTCTTCTGACCACCCTGTGGTCCCATCCAGATCCCTTCTGGAAGTGCCTCTCTTGGTGTAACTCCCTCCTATCCATGGAGTTCACTATGTAGTTTAGAGCAGCTCCAAACTGAGCTAATTTTGTTCACTTATCCTTGAGGATTCTTGCTTAATTAAAATGGGCCTGAGGGAAGTATGACTATCTTAATTTATCTTTTACCAGAGAAAATGTTTGAAGGCCATGATTTCATGCAGATCCAGACTTACTTATATTAACAGAAGAGACTTTGGTTACCCAACTCTTTCTTGGGCCGATATCTGGGACTCTTTTCTTCTTCATTGAATTTACAAAGTAGCAGCAGAGGTCCTGAATTGAAGAGGCATCACTGGAAACACTGCAAAGGGAAAAAGTAGTTAAATGTGTCTTTATAATAGAACTCAATCAGGCTTCTGTTTCTGTGCTTTCAAGTCACTATACCTGCTGTTTCTGAGCTTAAATTAACATACAAAGGAGAGTTTTGACCCTTATCCACTCATAGCAGTTTGTGACTTATCTCTTACTTGGACTTCCACAGTACAGACAGCCTCCAGCTTCTGGAGTTTCCATTTATTATTTATTGCAATAACTCAACTGGGATATGAATTTCATCTATGAATTCCTTAGTTCCTTGGCTCTAAATACTGTTATTCAGCTGTTCCTAACTAGGAGAGGTGGTGTAAAAGTTGCTACTTGGCAAGTGGGAGAAATGTCTGCTACATGCCTGTTTTCTTTTATATTTTACCCCCTTGAAAGAAGAACTACCAACAGCCATGTGAGACTTGGGCACCAAACCCCATCATCCACTTGGAATCTAAGTAGGGCTCATAATAATCTTTACCCAAGATAGAAAATATTATTATGTCTTTTCTTCAATTAGAGTTTAGTAGTGTACTCTTTCCTAGTAGTGCTGGAGCAACTGTTCTTCACTGAAGTTGCATTGCAGTGTGGTGAATGTTGTTCATCAGTTGCTGTATTTTAAATATGTGAAGGACAGACATATGGTTTTAGTTCAGGAATGCTTGTTAAAACCTTTCTTCAAATCTAAGGTTAAACAGAGAGTTCAGGGTATGTCTGTCTTAGAACAAGCTCTAACAGCTGTGAAAATGAAGTAACTATTTCTCTAACAAACTTTTGGAGCAAAATTAGCTTTCTAAAGCACATAAATAAGCTGGTAGGTTTCTTTTTTACTAATCATACTCAGAATAATATTAATAAGTTATACTTCTGTGTTTGAACAGCAAGGCCTTGAAGAAGAAAGAACTTCTGTCTCCCCAAAATGTTACTTTCAGGTAAGAGAGAGCTGTCATAAGACAACTTCTCTTTTGTTCACATTTTCAGACAATTACTTTATGTTTTTTTTTTTTCATTTGTCCTTATTCCATCTCTCAGTAATATGGCCTATTTATCTTGAGACATATTTTAATTACAATAAGATTTGTGCCTAATGCTGTGTAGCTCCCTCAGTGTTGACAAATTCAGAGAGAGGCTTGAAGGTGAATCACATTGCAGGCCATCACTTTGAATTTGCCATTGGGGAAAGAAGGGAATGTGCTGTCTAGGGAGAGTCTGTCTCAAATACTCTGTAGCTGCATTGGAAGTTTTGAAAACCTTTCCAAGCAGCGACTGAACAGCCGGGGACGTTTTGTTGTGAGGAGCTGGGGTATGGGCAAAATGTCAAAGGTGTGGCTTGCCTTGCCTTCAAACACTGAGGCTTCATTATGTGACTCAGAGCTACGTGTGTTGCTGTTCACATCAAAGCTGCTCACAAAAACCACACAGCACTGACTCCAGCTCCCAGTTGCTGGCTAGCTCACTGTCAGCTTGTGTACAAGACTATTCTAAAGTGAACCTTCCTTTTTCTTGAGTTGGGAAGTGCTGTACAAGAATCCAGAAGTTTTGGTCTAAAATGACAAGAAGAAAAGATGCTGCCAAAAAGGGAACGTTTGAAACTCTGGCTTTGTAGAAGTAAGGGTAGAAGTGCCAGCTGTAGGAACCTAAATCCAGTTTAATCCCATCCATATGTCTGACAGGACACACTTTGAGGTGCTGCACGGGAGAGTGTCCCACCAGCAGCAGCTCTGTTCTTCCTTTCATCATTCTTCAGTCAACCCAGCTGAACCTGTGACTCTCCAAGAAATTTACACATTTATCTTCTGCGTGTGGGTGAAAAAAGTAAAATGTAGGCAAATAGTGAGATAAGTTGTTACCATCCTGCCAGTATTTTGAAACAACATGGGCTGGGCCAGTGCCTAGTCTGAGCTCCTTCCCAGGATTTGGCTGTGACAAAATACAGAGTGAAAAAACAAACACCTTTTACAATGCCGGTGCTGGTGGCACAATGTCATATGGTGATGTGGATTCCATGGATTCCCTCTGTGCTGACCGGCTACCTGAAAGTGGAGGAAGAAATCCTTCAACTGTTTAACATATCACAAAACTGATTAATCTGGCAAGTTGCAGCCTCAGCAGAGACTGGCCACATCTCCACAAATCTCCTACTTCTTTGATTTCTTCTTAAAAAAAATATTCAAAAGTATGTGCATTTCTTGAGGGTTATTCAAGAAGCCGTCAGGAATCAAGTTAAATAATGTTTTTATTGTGTTTTCTTCTGTAGTTTTATGAGTGTTTATGTGTGGGCTTGGCTAAGAGATGTGAGGTCAGATAATACACTCAAAGTACTGTAAATGCAAGGCTTTGTGCTGAAAACCATGAGTGACTCCAGATTTTTCTCCCTGTTTTTACAGACAATTTACTCACAATCCCACCTGCAGTGTTTTGAGAACTAAGTAGGCAAAAACATTGTTCTGAACAGGATCTGAAAAAACAAAATGCTTATCTCACATTTTGCATTTTAGACCCTGCCCTGACTTCACACACACTGCATAAGCCTGCAAAACCATATCGTAGGTGCCACATTTTGGATTTTGGTTCCCAAGATACTTTAACACAGTAAGGACAAAGCCCATTAATCCAAATATAGCACAGTGTTACAACAAAACAGAGCTGAGCTGTAATCCTGAAGATTATAGTTTCAGGAGAAAGATTTAATGTCACCTCAGGGTGGTTGCTTTTTTTTTTTCTTGGTTCTGTTTTGTTTTCAGGCAAACTTCAAAGTGCCTCATTAGATGCCTTCAGAAGTCATGAAGATGAAATGAATAAGAAGCGATTCAGGCAAATTGTTGACTCTGGAGAAGGGTTTTAAAAAACAACAACACAAAAGCAAAACCCCTAGGGATAGCTGTAATTGCATATCTGAAGAGTATTTCAGTGCTGGTCTGCCAGCCTCACTTAGCTCAGGCACCTTTTCTTCATCCTGAGAAGGGCTGATCCTTTTTGTCCTGGCTTCGCAAACATCAGACTAAATATTCCTTGACTGTCTAAATTTCCCTTGACTGTGTCATAGCGATTGAGCCTCACAGACTTCCTGTGGGGAATTCTTTATGCTACAGAGTAGATTTGCTGAGGAGAGAGATATTCAATATCTTTTTTTAAAAATGTGTAGCAATCCAGACAATTTGATAGCCGTGGAGGAGAAAAGATTTTTTTTTTAAATTCATATTTGTTACTTTAACAATGCTGAGATAGGGTGAGAGAAAGAAAATAAGCAGGAAAGAGATTTTCAGTGATGGATGGTTTCCATATTGTGAGGACGTGAATCCTTAGGTCACGCTGAGCGGTGAGCATTGTCCTTTAGGGCCCGCGCTTTGGTGTATCAGGTCGAGCCCAGCCCAGCCCTCCTTGGCACACCCATTCCTTTGTAACCCGGAGCTCCCGCAGCGAGGCTCCGCTGCATGACCCTGCTGCTTGTTGCAAGCGCGGGCAGATGCTCGCTGAGTCAGCGGGGAAGGTCTGCGTGCCCTGCCAGCTGCCGCCTGCGGAGCGTGGAGCAGGGCCGGCTTCCCGAGGGCTGCCCCAGGGAACATCGGGGTGATGCTGAGCTCACAGCAGGGGAGATGGGAACGCCAAGGGTTGGGTGGGATGTGCTTCATGGCTCTTACTGGCATTTCCTGACTTGGTGTATCTCTCCCAAAGGACTGAGACGGAGTGTGTTGGACCTAAGACGGCACATGAGTTCCTTTCCTGGTCTGGGTCACACTGGCACCCACCTGCACTTCCCCTTCCTGACCACCCTCTTACTGCGGTGAGAATCTCCCCCTTTTCTTTTACATTTGCTGCCTTTGAGTATTTGAAACATAACAAGTGCAAGAAAAATAGGGAAGCTGAAAAAGCTGCTGTAATTGTGGTTTGTTCTCCTTTTATCCCCGTTGCTGAAGCGCCTTTGTCATATATATGAGGACGATGTGAAACTTAACATTGGCTGAGGACAGAAGTTCTGCACATCACACACGTATGCACAAGCTTTTCNTTTTTTAGTAGAAAAGTATTTGTGCCAAAATCATTAAGATCCATGAGAATAAAAGAATTCAAGGTTAGTAGGGAGAGTTTTCCAACTGATATGGCTGCAGATAGCCAGACGTGCTTTCAGGCTCGGGCCCCTTGTTAGGTCACTCCTCCAGCCCGTGATTGTGGACGAAGCTGGGAGTGCCACTACCAGCGACAGCCAGACGGTGCTGCTCTGGCCCTGAGATTATAGGCGAAAGTGCAGGAGAGAAACCAGTGGAAAGCAGGCGCCGGGGAGAGAACCATTTGTTCCAAAACATTTGCTTTGTAACAGGGTCATCTATAAATTCTGGGATTTCCTGTTTGCTGAATGGCAGGCTTTCTCTTTTCAGGTTACTGACTGGAATAATTTTATTACAGCTCACTGTAAGCGTCTTTCCTTTCCAAGCTCAGACTTGCAGCCTTTGCACAGAAATTTCCCAGCTTTCTTGGGGGTTTAAGTTGTATCCTTCAGCGTTGTGCTCTAGAGCTGTGCTTTAATTTCCTTTGGGCTTTGGAAGCGGTGAGATCACGGTAGTTTTAGGGGAAAAGCGTTAGATATATTAATGGGTCCTTTTCATGCTGATGTATGTTTTCTCTGGACACTGGGAAAGTAAAACTTAAATAAAGAAAACAGTAAAAAAATAGTAGTTTTAACTAGAAGGAGATTGATCCTGCATCTTGTCCATCTTGTGCATTCATTGACTTGACTGGGTGTTGTCAGTATTAAGAAATGAAGGGTTTGGTCTACAGCTGCTTAGGTTGTTGCTTGGATTTTTTAACATTTTGTTTCAGAAAACACCTGTTAATGAGTCGTCTTTGTAAAGAATGTGATCAGGAAACACTGTCAGGGTAGTCCCCCAGGTCAGACCCTTCTTGCTAAAACAATAGGGACCTGTCCCAGAATATCACCTGACAATGATGTAGCCTTGTGCTGGGAGAGGTCACCTGTGCTGGTAAAGAGCTCAGTCAGGCGGCAGGCCTGAAACAACCAGTGACAATTTTCCACACGTGTGCCTTGAGTACCTGGGTATCTTTGTCCCTTTCTGTGTCATGGAGAGAGTGGGAAACAATCAAAAAATGGATCCTTTGAGAGCTGATGATAAATGAGGAGAGGAAGAGAAAGGTAATTCAAGCTTTGTGAGATAAGAGCAGTGTTTTGTGCTGCAGCAAGAGATGCTCTCTGGGGTCTGCTCCCAGTACTGACGTCTTTGGCCAGAGCTTTGTCCATGGCTGTGCTGCACAGGACTGCAAACAGCCAGGGAGAAAGCCCTGTCTCCCTGGGAGCCTTCACTGATTACACTTATAATGAGAGAAGATTAATTTTTTTGCGACTGGGGAACAAATCTGCTAACTTAGCTTGAATTTTTATTAATGGGAGAAAGTTTAGAAGCTCTCAGTGCATGATTTTAAAGATGTCTGTTGTTGAACGTGCTGGGAGCATTTTGTCTTTATGCTGAGTTTAGCAAATGAGATTCTAGTCCTTGACTGACATTATTAGGCACTATTGTAACAATAATGAAAAGAAGATGATTAAAATCTGCCTACTAGTGGCAGGGGTTGATGTTACTATACAGCAATAAAAGGAAGATGGCATTCTGAGCTTCTTGCATTCTCCACTGGTGTGAGCATAGCATTATCTGCATCTCTGTTGGAAAAAAATGGAAATTTCAGAAGAGGTAAACTTAGTAATTGCTGTTTATATTTTAACTGATGCAAAAGCTAATTTTTTTCATATGGAACTGATGCCTTCCATGGAAATTTTGTCTGTGTTAACTTTGGTGAAAGCTTCAGACTATTTTTGGCAGCAATTAAAAGCATTCAAGAGATGCCTGTCACTTCAGCTCACATATTTCCACAGGGTATTTTATTTGTGTTTTATGAAAGAAATAGAAAACACAGCAATATGGCTTCTGCTTAACTTGAACTATCTTGCATCTCGTGGCAGCAAGTGACAAGCAATTTTTCTTCATTGGAAGCTGTTCTTCCAGATATCACAGCATGGAGTTGCTGATAGGATTTTCACAAGAAAAATAATAACATCTAGCATTCACTAACACCTGCTGTCCAGTGATCTTAGACTGCTTTGGAGAAATACATATTAGGATTCATGACTATGAAATCGGTAACATTTTATTGAACTAGGCTTACAAGGAAAGCTGATTGTTGTCTCTCTAATACTCAAAAGTGCCACTAATTCAAAATGTCAGCATTTCTCAAGGCTTAATTTGAGGGAACTGAGTCCTGATGTTCAGAGCAGATTGGTTCCCACTTTCTTCAGAAGAGGTTAAATGTGAAGAAATTGAAGAGTTGGGCCAAGAGTTTCCCAAAATTAAAAACCAGATGTGAAGATATTGCTGTAGAAAATTTGCCTAGTAATTGCTTAAAGGGACAACAGTATAGTAGTCAGGCTGAGAATAAAACTAAGAGCTATTTTATTTGCAGGATCCTCTTCTCATTCAAATATTTATGAAGCTTGTTGAATACTTCTCTGTGTGGATTCTGTGGGAGGAAGTATGAAATGTATGTGTGGTATCTCTGATAGAATTTAGCTCACTGTGTGGGTATAATCTAAAAAAACATTAGATCAAGGGTACAACTGTGTTGAGCTCATCTGATGTATGACATACTCTGCTTCTAAAAGCAGCTCTACTGCAACACCTAATGCTTGGAGCTTTCACCAAAATTCTTCCCTCCACTGCATTCTGAATTTTAAAGTCTGTAATAGAGTTATCTGCCAGTAGTCCCTAATTAATACAGCGTTGAGCCAGCTGGAATCACAAGAGCAAATGGCTCTCCTGGCACACCATGGAGCGGCTTCTGAGCAGTCCCACTGCCTGTGTGCAGTGCCCATCACACTGCACACAGACTTCATCTGCTGGGGCAATTCTTACCTCAATTAAAAGTCACTTCGCAGTCACATTTGCAGCTAGACACTTCTGTGCTCTTTCCTGTTATGCCCAGGTGGAAAAAGCAGGTGGAAGAAATACAGTGTGATTTTTAGGAATGCCTCAGCAATGCTGTATTAAATCATCAGAATTTGGAACTCTTCAGAGTGCTGGGCACCAAGGCTGCTGTTCACAATGAGGGTGTAAATGTGTGGGCTCTGGATGGTAATGGGGGGTAGTTACCACTGGGAATGAGAATGTGTGATACGAGTAGAGATGGATTATTGATGTAGCAGCTGATTTCCTCACAGCTCAGGCCTTGTTTACAACTCTGCAGCCTGGAGAAGTTGTCTGGAAGTCAAGACAGTTCTGTAGTAGAAAGAGTTGGATGCTGGGAGTAATTTTCTACAATCCTCATTCCTTGGTATTTGTGTTTGTGGTGCTGAGACTACAGTGACATGGGCAGTAAAATTCTTCCTTGTCCCCTGTTGGGCTTTGTGTGACTATAGGACTCCCCAGAGTTCAGCTGTGGAAAGGTATTTTGCTTCTGTAAGGATCTTCTGCCAATTACACTTTGGGTGTTTTGCAGCACATCTGAGGTCCTATGCCAAGACCAGAACAGTTTCCCTAAACACTGTACAAAGAGGGAAAAAACCACCCCAAGATTTCCTATATTCAGCTCTTTCTAGTTCGTCACAGTGCTACTAGTCCAGACTATGGGAAGGATAAAAAACCCAAGAGGAAATGATTCATGTCTGAGCAGGGAAATTCTGTTCAGAATTACAACTGCCTGCCAGAGTTTAGAATAAGGTTCCCTACATGACAAGGCTGTATGTCAGTTTTTATAAAACATATAATTCATGCAGTATTTCTATTAATCGCACTCTCTGCTTAAGATACCCATTAAAGCCCATCATATTAATTCAATTGAAAAATTCTCTGGGAATTGTATTAGATATTTTCCCCATTAAATTAGTATTACAGTCTTTAAATAGAATTTCTGGGCACTCATTGTTGTTCTCAGAACTATCATGCAAATTGATATCTGCTCTCTGCCTTTTTGGGATCTGACCACTGTATCTTTCTCCTTTTTTGCCTCTTATTTTCTCCCTCCTCCTCAGCCTATATTTAATTATCCTCTTCCTTTTGATTTCTGGGGTCATTAACGTGATGTGTTCTGGGGCTTGTTGCAGGACATTCAGTGTTTGTCTGTCAGTTTGGGCCTCTCTGAATTAATCTGTTAATTAATTAAGGTATGGGACTGTGAAGTGAAATTCCCCAGGTGGCAGCCTGGCCTTATGGTGAGGGAAAGGGCAGCTCCTGTCCCAGCGATTGGAGAGGGGAAATGCGATTAAGATTGTTCAGGACTGACCTTTATGGGCCATTTCAGAGCCAAGGAGAGCTCTGGGCCCAGGGCTGGAGTGGTGGCTCTGCAGATTGATTGCCTGAATCCCAGGATGCTCCAAGGGTTTAGTGCATCCCTGGCACCTAGCCCGTGGGAACCACGCTGCCGGGCACTGCCTGCTCTGGATTCTAAGGAGTGAAACCGGGAGCCACTGTCCTTCTATCCCTTCACCCAGCTGATAGATGAGTGGGCTATGCACCTCCTTGGGAATTGCTACCCGTTTTACATCCTAGGGAACCCTGATATGTGCTGCCATGCACTGGATGTCTCAATGCAGGTCACATTCAGGATCATCAACACCCTTGCTGTTCTTTCCTAAAAAATAATACAATTCCTTTTTTGTTTGTGAGCTCTCAGCTTCCCCCACATTGCATTTTGCCTTCTCCCAGATTTTTTTTGGAGCTGTTTCTGTGTAGGGTGACACTTTGTGAACCACCAGCAATGGGATCGGAGCCCTTTAAGAAGTTGGGGCATTATCCAAGTAGCTGCTGAATCTGGGAGTTGTGAGTCCTCTGTGCTGGAGTGCTGGGAACAGCTTGTTCTCACATGGAGAGGAACAGGTGCCACTGCACAACTGGGGATGGCCAGATACAGGCAGGAGGAAACAGTGGCTTGTCCAGCACTGATACTGTTCCACAGCCTGATACAGGCCACAGGCTGCTGTATGGGCTTGTGCTTATGAGCTGTCCACCTGCCTGACACCTCCCCTGGCTATTCCTGATCCAACAGTGAGCTCCTGTTTCCCACTAGGGTTCAGGACAGGAGACGACCCTGGCTCCTGTCCTGTCACCCAGGCCCAGCCCACAGTGAGCAGCGCAGAACTCAGCACAGCTCAGGAGTGGAGAATGCAAAAAGAGGGATTTCCTCTAATCAACTAGCTCCAGGAGGCTGTTGTTGAGTTAGTGGGTCAGTGTGTTTATCTTTCTGTTTTCTTTAGAAAAGTGCAAGTCCTTGCCCCCATGGTTATTTTTGCCTAACAGCTGGGCTTCCAGCGAGCAGCTGGGAGAGCTGCCTGACTCAGCACATCTCCAGCCTCAGCACTCCCCAAGTGCTCTCGAGCAGGACTTGGAGTGCTGTGGACAAAGCAGGGGGTTCCCCTCCCCTGCCTCCTGTAGCCAGTGGAGAGAGAAGCTCAGTCACATGGATAGAGGTGTTTGGAGTCACAGGAATCATTCACTCTGAAGAGTGTGCCCACAGATAGGACAAATACATGGTCTTTGTTTGATCTTTATTTCAAAATTGTAAACCAATTGCAGTGAGGTTGTTGGGGGCAGCAAAAAAGAACTTTCCCTGTAAGCATGGGAATGAAACTGTTTCACAGAGTGACAGTTTTATCATTTGCTTGTATAGGAGGGAAGGTTAATATAATATGATTTTATGGCAGCATATGTAATTGGAATTGAGTCTCGCAGAAGCTCTCAAGTTTGTAATTTGACAGAGAAGAGCAAGAAAACTCTTCTTTTCCCCTGGGAGCATAGAAGCTCCTCTGAGCCATGTAGCTGTGTTTGTCATTGGGTATTCTGCCTGTGGTAGGGGCAGGGTGTACTTCCCATTCCAAACAGAACAGACTGAGTTATGGATCTGGCACAGAAGGACTGTCCAGTGTCCTAATGCAAGCACAGACTCTGCTGAGGATCTTTCCTTGTCCTGCCTCAGAACCAGGCTCAGGAGTCACAGCTGTCCAAGCCAAGCTGCACTTTTCTCCAGGTCTGGGAAGTGCTGTATCCTCATTAGAGCACACCTTGTTGTACAGAGTCCATCTGGAGATCTTGCTCCACAGACCCCTGCACACAGGCCACATTGTTTTGCTCCTCACACATTACACCTGGTCAGGTAGTGGTGATGACACAGCCCTCCCTCAGAAAGCTTCAGCACAGCTGCACACCCCCCACACAAGGCATCAGAGGAGGCCTTCCTTCTTTCAGCCTGTCTGCCTGCTACGGTTAGGATTTCATAGCAACAAGAGCTAATACTTGTTCACTTCTTTTCAAAATTGTAACTAAGGCATCTTTCTGAAGACAGTACTAGAAAAAAAAAAAAAAGAGAAACAAGTTTGAGGCTTCAATATGACTCACTTCAGCCAGCTTCAGAATTTGCCTCCATGGACAGCAGCGATTCCTTACACACTTGATTGCTCCATTTCCTCCCTGCCCCCTCAACAGACTTTTTTATGCCAACTCATACAGAACTTGAGCAGCACAGGAAGCCTTTTGCTATGGAAGAAGGACTTGAGTCCTTTCACATGCTCTTGTGTCATTTGTGAAATTAGATGCACATGTGGCCGCAGTACTAACTGTGCTGATCCTCTGCTGAAAAACAGGTTCTTTAAAAGCAAAACCACTTTAGTCTATCCGTACATGTGAATGAGCTTATGTGTGTGTAATATATATATATGCGTATGCAGAGAGAAAGAGAGCATTTTGTCATGATTTGGGTTGACTCAGCTGGATTTGCAACCAATATTAGTTCTCGCAGGGCTGCTGAGACAGAGATTTTAATGTATGAATAAATAACCGACATGATCTTCTCCACACAGACTTGTTGAACCCTGTCCCATGGACATATGAACAGTGTCATTACAAAGGAAGGCTTCAGGCTTCCCACTTCATCTGTCCAGTCCTCTGGCATCACAGGCAGCTCCATCTTGTACCTCTGTTCACACAGGGAACATAGCCCTCATCTGAAAGCTGAGTACTGTCTTTTGCCCTTGTTTTGTGAGGGACAATAAAGGGCCTCTTCTCTGCCCTCATGTGCACACAGAACTGACAAAACACTTGTGGGTGGCTCACAGATCCTAAAAAGTGTTATCAGCACTACACCATTTCACTGCCTGCCCTCCACCTTGGTAAAATAACTACTGGGTCCAACAGCCATCCCTCTTCAAGGTCAGTCCTATTTATTGAAGGAATGGAAACCTGTTATTTAATCTAGGTTTTTCTCTTATGTGTAATAAATATCATTACTTTCCTGCAGGTTATGCTAATGTTTTTGTTCTCACAGACCTTTAGATTAACCATTTAGATGTTGAATGCTTTAAAATAATTTTAACTAAGTGAAGTGGTTAATCTGGCTGCATTGAATACGTTCAACCAGCTCCACAACTGAGACTGGCAATGAGAAAATCACTCTGGTTAAGTTTACTCACCATCCTCCACTTGAGTCTTCCAGGAATGACTCGTTTTGTGAGTGCTTGAGAGCACAGGCAGCGTAGGTACAAATCCCAAACCAGTCTGGCTGGGTTGTGCAGAAAGAGGTGGAGGGAAGCAGCTGACTGGTGTGTGAGAAAACAGCAAGCCTAAGTCAGCAGCATGGTTTGATGGGGCTATCCCTGCTCCTTCTTTCCAGTTAAGAGGAAGGTGTTAGAAATTTGGCTACTTGTGAGCAAAGATATCTTCCTTTCCCTGCCTTTCTCCCCTGTAAAGGGGGAAGAAATTTCCTTCACATCTTATGTATCATCCCTCCTCTTCCTTAAATTCTGGCTGCTTCAGATCAAATCTAGTTTTCAAATTGAAGCCCAGGATGGGTTGCTCAGTCCGTACTCAACATCCTCTTTGCTGTAGGATCTTATCTTCCACATCTAATCTACCTAAATGGAAGAACTACTCTATCAGTAAAAAGCACTTAACCCTTTCATGGCTTCAGCATGTTCAGCACCTACTGCTGCACAGTATTTTAGCCAAGTGCTCAGGAGCCCTTTTTGCTTTCCCCCTTGTCTCATTTTTCCACAACTCTTTGCTTCTCATTAAAATCACTGGCTGTCCTGGGATTATTCAACTGCAGAAGCAGCATTTCCCCTTAATGACCCTGCCTGTCTGTGCAGGAGCTCCCCAGCCCTTTAGTACAAGTCACCCTTGAAAGAAAAAAGGTGGAGGGGCTACAAGGATTCCCACCAGTGGGAACAGAGGCAGGTGCCAGGTGCTGGAGCTGTCCCTGCTGTGTGATCCACCTTGCCTTGAGCCTGTGGCTTTAACAACATCTTTGTCCTCTGAAAGCCTGAGCCTGCACAGCACAATAAATAATGCCTTGGAGCAATGTGACCCGTGGCAAGCAGTAAGTGATGACATTGTCAGACACACACAACTGTTGAAACAACCAGGCTGTAATCATTGTGCTGTACCCATGGAAAGACATTTGGCAAATGAGATTCCATTTTCACATTGGTCTGTGCTGAGCATGTAAATTTCCAGCGGGACAAGTGGCATTAGGGATGTGTAATTGATTGTCTGAATTATAATAAACAAGCTGTGACAGGTGATCATCCATCATATTCCTGCTCATGTTCCAGCACCACAGTGAGGCACAGGGATAGAGGGAGAGAGCTGGAACCTGAGCAAAGAGAATGGGAAGTTGGGTTCACTCAGAAATACAAAAGAAATAGAACAGAAAAAAGGGCCACAGTGAAAGCAAGAGAGGACTGCAACTGGGAGAAAATATATTCCCTGATTCCTGAGGGGTGTGAAGGCCTGTGTGCTGTTTCAGAATCCAAGTGATTGGAATGACGGTTCTCTCCTAAGGGGGACAGCAATCTAAAGCAGCTCAGGTCTTTTGTTTCTCAGACCAGCCTTTCCAGGGAGAAAATTATTGCTCTTGGACAGGAGTGTTGAAAAAAAAGACATGTTGGGGAAAAAATGTATGGAATGTATGGAAATGGTGTCTCTGGCTAGAAGGACAGAGGTATTTTCTTGAGTATTTGTAGGCATACCTCTTGGGAAGCCCTATGCTCTAATTTCCACCCTCTGTACACAAACTGACTAAACAACTGTGGGAATAATTTGCCATTTTAATATACCCAGGTTTTATTGTGTTACTTGTCTTTGCAGTATAAGTGATCACAATTTTTTCTCAAGTTTGGGAAATTTTATATCTCTCAGTCTTGCTTATGGGTAGTTTTGGGGCATTAAGACAATCACTCAAACTTTAGTTGCTACAGTATTGTTTATATTTGCTCTTGATCAAATTGCTCAGACAGTTCCTCTAAAAACCTTTGCCCATAAACATTTGAACTTCATTCTCTGCAAGCATGATAGTCACCAGAATTTGTGATATAAATGGTTGTATAAAATGGATGTGAACACAAATTCGCCTAAATGGGGTAGAAGAACAAACATGGTGAAAATTCTTAAAATTATTATGAAAATCTTTAAAGATGTAATAACTTTTATTTGATCAAATAATGGTTGAAACAGATTTCATGATTAAGCTTCATCCCAGAGGGTAAAAATAATTCCATTCTTTTTGTGTAATAACTGATTGTGGACATATCTCCTAGTGAGACTGCTCTGCCCAGATGTCAAATTTCAGTCCTGTCTGACCAAAATCCTGCAATCGGTGAAGCAGTGGCCATTTGTTCCTTGAATTCTTTCGGAGGAATTTGATTGAGGCATCCAAGTTTTCTATGAGAACAGAAGTGGTGGAGGGGAAGGCACAGTACAAACCACTGCTTTCTGAAACTGGGAACAAACCCTTTCCCAAGAAGGAGAACTGAGGGTGGGAATGGAAAAGCTTTGTAGCAAAGCAGGATATGATCTGGGCAGAGACTCCCTGGATCCAAGGCAGAATATTTACCTTCTCACCATTTTCTGATGGTTATTCTGTGACTCAAGGAAAACATGGGAAGGGATGCAGTTGGAGAAGTGAAAAATCTCAGTGGAGACTTTATCTCTGAAGGGAAATGGGAGATGGCTCAGACTGGGAAGCTGCAGGGCTGTGCTGCCTGGCTTTGACTGTAAGTAACTGCTGCTGGCACAGTGGGGGTTTATTTTGGCCCAGACTGGCCCTGGGAACAGCAGAGAAACTAAGGCTCTTGGAATTCTCCCCCTTTACGATTCACTCAGCAACTTGGCTTCAAAAGAGTACTTAAGAAAAAAAAAAAAAATGGCAGGAAATGTATCCAAATATTGAAGCCAAGGCTTGTATGTGAAACTGTGAGGAGGAGATTAAAGACCCAGCAACAGTGGGTTCCCTGAGTAGGGAATTTAAAGGGGACTGGAAGGAAGGACTTGTGCAGATGGAGGGAGATGAACTCCTATTCTGAAGAGCTTACTCACGCCTGTATGCAATCGGGTTGTCATCCCTGGACAGGGAGTAACCTCCTTCCCAGCAAACATATCACATTCCCAGTATCTCTGGCAGGGACCAGGAAGGACTGAGGGGCTGTAGGGAAGGAGGCAGCCCAGGCTTTTTGTTTTCTATGTTTCAATCATGCCAATTTTTGTTGTTTACATCAGTGCTGCTGCTCTTCTTCCAGGACTACCCCCTTCCCTTCCCTTGTGGTGTCCTTGGGCTCAGTGTTCATCTCCCATGCAGGAGGTGAACCACAGAGCACTGAGCCAACAAGGAGTCTGGCAATGGCATGAACAAAGCACACGGTAGGATTAAAGTCACCTGGTGCATAATGATTAAAACTTGTTCAGGTGAAAACCTCAGAATTAGGATTTTTTTTTTCTTTTTTTTTTTTTAATTGCTGTAGAGCTGTGTAGTCAGTTCACATGGGACACAGTTTAGTCCATGTGAAAGGAATGTAAAATATGATTTTCAGTATGGGTATTATTTGTTACATTATGTATTTTTAGCCTAGAGGATGAATTCTATATCCTAAATACCTGTTTCAGCACATAACCCACTAATTCAGAAGCATGTTGCAAATGCTGAAACCTTCAGGTTATGTACAAACTGAACTGATTTTATTCCTATCTTAATGGTTTGTGAAAAGGCAACATAAGAGCCTCCATTGAGAAACATTACTAGAAAGAGTATTCTTCAAAATTCCAGACTTTGTTACAA
The DNA here is from genome assembly GCA_013397245.1 of Thryothorus ludovicianus. Lineage (NCBI taxonomy): Eukaryota > Metazoa > Chordata > Aves > Passeriformes > Certhiidae > Thryothorus > Thryothorus ludovicianus. The sequence goes on along the minus strand of VZTB01010314.1, from coordinate 101,025 downwards.
ATACAGTCCTTCTCTCTTTTTTATTCTTTTCTTTATCCCAGCTAGATCATCTGTTAAGTTGGACATGACAATGATTTTTTCCTTTTTTTAGTAAATGTAAGCAGAACTAAGCAGAGAGCAGAAATTCTCTGCAGCCTTAAGATACCCAATTTTTCATTTGACCTTTATAAAAAGTCAATTTGTGCTTTGTTTCTTTAACGTGAAATCTAAAATGCCCTCCAGCCCCTTCCTCACAGAATTCATTTTTGACCACAAGCAAAGCAATTCTGCCTTTGCTCTTTTCAGGCACAGCTGAAGCTCAGGAGGCAGGGGTGTTTTTCTGCTTTTTGTTTCTGCTGGAGGGTTTGGATTGCAGAGCTCTGGTGTCACCGCTACAACGTCCTCACTTTGCAGTTAACTGTGCTTTGCAGAACATCAGGGTGAGCTCTGTTTGAGGAGGGATAACTGTGGATAGAATGGGGATGAACCCCCAAGGTGTTGGTGGTTCATCCGCAGATGACAGGAACAAGTTGGGCCAGTTCTGAAGTTCCTTAGGCCAGAAGTGTTGGCTCACTGTGGGTGACTCACCCTGCCACACAGAGGATGAATTTTTGGAACAGGGAAACACCTCTGTTTGCAGCTGCTGGGTCACAGTTCTGTGGAACTCTTTTATTACACGGAGTGCATTTGATAGGAGTGGGCATGCAGTGTTCTCTGAATTAATTTGGTTATGTTCCACAAAGCATCACCTGGGGGTTTTCTCACAGTAATTTGGATTCTGCCTCTAGAGGTTCAGTGGGAGATTCACACATTGTGATTTTTTGGTGCCTTTAAAAACTCTGAGTAAATTTCATTGCCTTCTTGACTGTCCATCACTGACTACCGGAGTAATGTGATATGGAAAAGCCTTTCCACAGAGCTCTGCTGTGTCTCTCCAGGTAAGCTCTCCTGCATCTGGGAGCACTTCCCAGCTGGTACCCAGGCTGGAAGGGACACGTCCCTTGACCTTTTTCTGGTACCACACCCACAGTGCACAGTTTTGGACACAGGCACACATGCCTTATCATGCCAGCTGTGGTCAAGTATTCACATGAAACCCTGGTTTCTAAAGAAGACGCTGCAGCTTGGAAGTGTTGTTGAAGAATCACAGTTTCCTGTCAGTACCCAGTTTATTTCTGAGTTAAATTTAAATATTAATACATTAGAAGGATGTGGCACTGGGTTGAAAACCCCGTGATCATGTGGTTGATAAAACCAGCCACATTTCTTTTCTGACTAAACCATGATTTGTGATTTACAGGCTTCTTTGATGCCTTAAAGAGGCTGGGAGGTTACCAAAACTGCATGAAATGAACATTACCTTCTACAGACTTTCAAATAATCATGATTTAATCAAGGATTAAATTTTTGGAAATTCAAACACTGTACAGTATCTGCTAATTTCTCAATGTTCTAAAAATAAAGTTAACACAAAAAATCAGCCCTACAGAGTCAATTTAGTGTCTCTTCTTTCCAAAGTTTCTAATCTGTGATAAAAATTCTTCTTGTAAGCTATTTTATGTACTTTGTGACAGTGCAAGGCATTTAAATTAGGACCTCAAAATGCTCATGAGCCCAGATTTGTTAAGTTTCCCAACACTCAGTAGAAGAAAGTGAATGTTATTGCACTAGAAGTCTGAAACAGAGTTGGAAGGAGAAAAAAATTTAGGCCTCTGGATTCTGTGAATCCTTTAACTACAAGATCTTCCTTTTGCATCTGTGACTCCAAAAAAGTTATTTTCCTTCATTGTAATGAGATGTAGTAATTAGAATATGGAAACAAACTGTGGCCTCTGAAGCTGTGTAGAGATGTCACTACTGTATCTTAGAGTCACTTGGGGCTTTGTGGTTAACCAGAGATAGAATTTGAACTGTTCTGATCCAAAAGCAGAGGCTCTTCACTGTTGGGCTAAAGAAGGAATCTGTGCTGCCACTTGGCTCTAAAGGGACTGTGATGTTCACACGTGATAAGGTTTGGTTCTGACTGCTCTAAACAATATTATGTCGTCTGTGTGTCCATAGGAAGGACAGAGCAGCAGGAGTTCCTGGGCAGTGCTCAGGAGCTCTTGATGTCTGAGTTACTCATCAGTCAATTCATTTACTGCAGCTTTGTGTGTGCAGTGATATGGCTCAGTGTTGTATAATTCATCTCCCTCTGCAAGAAGCTCATTGTCCTGCTTTGCAGTGAGACCTTGGAAATGTGTGAGTGTTGCTCAAGGAACTTATTTTTTTCCTCTTTCTCCTTTGATTCCTGTTTTTACCCATCTGCTTGACTTTACTGATTTGAGCCTACAGAATGTCCCAAAACAGGGAAGAGTGCACTGTCCAGCTCTTCTGCTAGTCTCTTCATTCCAGTATCACCCACCTACACTGCCAGGGAATAATAAGACACAAAACTGTTAGAAGACATCTTCATTTGTATGCTTTCCAAAATGCCTTTGTGTCTGATCATCAGAAGGCCATTTAAAAATTCATCATACCTTGAAACCAGTGGTCTGGAGTTCATCAGAAATTGGTTGATTCTGTGTTGCTGGTGACCACAGGGGGTGTAGACCAGGAGTACACAACAGAATCATGGGATGGTTTGGGTTAGAAAGAACCTTAAAGGTAACCTGCCTCCCACGGGCAGACACACCTTCCACTATCCCAGGTTACTCCAAGCCCCATCCAACCTCACCTTGGATACTTCCAGGGATCCATGGGCAGCCACAGCTTCTCTGGACAAAAGATTACACAATTATACTGCTTAATGATTTTAAAAGCAATCAACACTGGAAGGCTGCCTTTGCTACTGGATCTGCAAAGAGTGAGTCACTGGTTTTGTTGGGCTGGGTGATGGATCCAATCTTCCTGGCCTTGTCCACAGAGAAACTTCTGCTGACTGACCAGAGGTGCAATTCCAATGCTCCATCCATTCCTGAGTATCTCACCATATGGATATGCTTATTCCTGTGCAAAAACATTCACCCAGGGAGTAATATTATTACAGCAATAAGTCTGTGTCATACTTATCCTTGAGGATATGAGCTCTTTAAGTGCTGAAAGCTTTAAGGAAGGAACAGTGGTGGCCAGTGAAGGGAAATAAGAAAGAAAAATTCTGTTCTCCAAGGAATCTTGTATTCGACCTTGCCTAAGCTAAGGAGTAAATGGTGTATTATCCCCTCATTTTAAGGCAACCCATATATGCATGTCATCTTTATTATGTCTTCTTTTTCCCCACTCCAAAATTATATTTTTGGGCGGTATTAGAGGATTTTTTCCATTCATCTGCAATTTGAGCAGTTCAGCAGCAGGTTCAGAAGAGGTGGTACTGCTGCAAGCAAGGTACAAAGGAGATCTTGTACCCCTCAGATCTGTTAAGCTCACTGTGCGTGTGTCAGGAGCACACAAACATGTTATTCTTACTCAGTAATTCCCCAAAGTAAATACAGATTCCTACCTTCTTTTGAACTCACATGAACTCTTCTGATGTACAGAGGCTGCACCCACACTTAAACCCAAGTTTTATTGTTCACCTGTGGAAAAAGCAGAGGCCCCACAAGTCTCCATCGTTATGTGAGCAGGAAGTTTTTGTTAGCTGGAACGTGTGGCTGAAAGGAAAGGCCTTGGGACTGCTGTGTGTCTCCTCCCTCAGGAATTATGCCTTTCCCTGGACTTGTTTGCCGTGGGACATGTGGATTATGGTATCCAGATCCAATCCTTGAGGATTAAAGCAATAGACCTTTCGTTTTAACATTAATGCAAGGATTATTATTCATCTTGCACTTTGGGCCTGTGTAACCACAGGAAGAGAAATCAATGAAAACCAGGCCATGGCCATTTTCCCCATTCTATATTTTAAATAACAACTCTCTTTCCAATTTTTCCTGGAGTCTGAAATAGGATAAATCCCTGGAGAGAAGGGTTACATACAGAACACAAGTGATGTGGCCAGGATTGAATGGATCCTCAGAGAGAAGGGTTACGTACAGGACACAAGTGATGTAGCCAGGATTGAGTAAAAAATCATGATTTATTGTCTGTTTTTACAGTTTCTCTTGCTACCATTTTATATACACACTTTATAAAATACCATTATATTTATTGCCAGCTCTTGTCTGTATGTGCTAGTCAGTTATAAAGCTCAATGAGGACCTGCTACAGTTCTTAAAATAGCCAGACATTCTTACTTCAATGACTTCACCATTTCTAACTACAAAATAAGTTTTAATAACTTCCTGTATCTCTATTATGGCTTTTTGGTCACTTTAGTCTGATTCTATCCTTTCTTCATGGATAGATTCCAGACAATAAAGGCAAAGCAGCTCAGGGAAGGCTGGATGTCATTTCTGTGTAACAGCCTGAAACATTCCTATTGGTGTCACATAGGGATGATTAAAAAGGGAATTCCCTCCATGTAGAAACCTTCAGGGGAGAACTTGTTAGGAGAAGGAAGACAAAGAATATCACAAATAAATTCTGCCCATCAGCAGGTGTTATGTCAGCAAAGTCACTTGCAGCTGAGACCATTGCACAAAGCCCCTGGTTCCTCCAGCTCCAACATGGAATCAACCTTTTCTCAACAGAGCTCTTTGAGTGGAGGAGTGCTCATGCCTGCATCAGTCCTCATTGTCTCTGGAAACAGCCTTGGCATGGATGGACAGGAGTTCAAGGATTATTCAAATTGCCAGATTTCCAAGATTTTCATTGTAGAGTCTCCTCCAGATGCGGAGTTCCTCCTGTCTCCAATTGTTTGTAAAACTGTGCTGCCTGCAGTAAAAGAGTGGGAAAGCCCAGGCACAGGTAACCCTCAAGGAGAAGGCAGCAGATGCTCTGCTCATAAGGGGGGGGAAGATTTTATTATCTGTTATTGAGCTACTCTGCCATAGTATTCAAAACAACAGCTTTCTGCTTTTAACAGCTGTAATCCTCACTAGGAAAAGATGAGAAGAGGAGCCTCACTGCACCCTCTTGAAGCTTTTTCTATTAATAGAAAACTGAGATTCTTAGTGTGGAAGCAAAATATTTCTCTTTTGCCCCTTTCTTTTCTGTGAGAGAGGACATGAACCCGTTCACATTCCTCTATATCTAACAATGGTGGGGTTTCATTGTCTTCATAAAACATGCTAAGTTTCTTAGCTAAAGAAGATTAGGACATAGCGACAAAGCTTCATTATTATTAGAGACTCTTCATTAAGAGGTTATTGGATATTAATTGTCTATTGATACTGACAAATATTTCATAAGCTAGTTCTTTCCTGCATGAAGTCAGATCACTGGTGCATTTGCCAATGAGAGACCACGAATAGAGCTGCAGCCTGTGGGCAAGTGCTACAGAGAATATTGTGGTGTTGTGTTACAGAAGAGAGATATAATCTGAGGGCATTCATGTCCAAGAACTGTCATTTTTTTTCAGGCTGGGCACAGGGGGACAAAATGGTGGCAGGTTGCACAGTGCCATGGAGGTGACAGTGAGCTGGAGGTACTCTCCCAGTGTAAACTGGGGGACCAGTCCAAGCAGCCAAAGATGGCAACAGGCCAGGTTGTGGCAGATTGATTTGTTCTGAACCTAGGAGAATCCTTAGAGGGAAAAGATCTTAAAAAAAGCTGTTGGTAATAAGCAGAATTGGGTTTTAATGGGGTTCACAGAGATAGAACAGAAATAAAGTCTGTGTTTGCATAAGATGGAAGGAGAAGCAGAAACACAGAAAAAAAACCAGTGACTGTCTTGATCTGAAAGGCTCAGCAAGCAGTGTTAGGCAGCCAGGCTCCATTAAGATCCTATCCATAATGCATAAGATTTGGAAACCCAGGGGACTGCCCAACAAAAATGGAAGAATCCTCCAAACTCCCCTTCCAAAAGCACGGGTTGGCTGTCCCAGAAGGGGCCGTCAGGAGAGCTCTTTGAGTAAGTAATGGCTCACTTTGGCAGAGGTGATGGAGCACTAATGCACTGCACGGAGAGCACCAGCCCTCCCCTCACTCACATGCTCCGTGTTCAAGGATAACTGTGGGCACACAACGCTGGGCTTAGTTCATCAGCGTTACTCTGATTTCTGTTTTAGTTTGGGCAGATGGCGGGACATAATTCCTGCCTTCAATTTTCTGTCACACTGGGAATACCGGTGTCCTCCCGATAACTTAGTTAAACCCTAAACCTTTAAATGTTAACCCTTTATTTCTCTGGTGTGGTTCTAAGAAGATTAGGTGTCTAGTTCAACAAGCTTGGAGTTTAGAAGAATTCACATGAGGACTCTTGGTTCACATGACTTAAGTACTAGAAAAGAGTAGCCAGCCTGAAAATGTGCACTTGGACTTTTCTCGAGACACTGATTTTGGTCCTCACATATTTTCCCGTCTCTTCTGCTAAAATTGTGTGCCAGACCTGCTATCAATCACTGCAGGCCTATTTCTCATTTCTCTTTCATGTGGTATTTTTGAGTCCTCAGCATAAATACAGTATTGAAAATGCAAAATTATTAACTGAAATAGTTTCTTCATTAGAGTTATTTCTACTGGAACAAAGATGCAACATGCACTGCTTGGAATGTATAAAATGGAGCTTGGAACTGAGGAGATATTTCCCAGCTGTCCATGTTTCATTTCCCTGTGAGCTTTGCACTGTACAGTAACACAGACCTGAGCTGACCTTCGGGATCTTCACAACTGTGGTAGAGTGGATGATCTTTTCCACCTCAAAGAAGACGGAGGATCTGTCAGTTCACACGTCCAATTTATTTGCAGCCAGCTACAGAATTTTGGAGAATATAAAGCCTCCATCCCAGACACCACAAAATCTTCAGTTACCTTACACTTTGGCACCAGCTGGCGGAACAGCTGGAACAGCAGGGATGGAAGTTACAGTACCAGAAACATCTTTGGCTCCACTGAAATCAAACTTGGCAAAGTATAATGGTAAATTTGCTTCTCAGGCCTGAGGAGTGACAATTCCCTCTTCTTTCCCAGTAAGACCTCCTGCCTGGGGTTCAATTTGACAGGTAAGATCTTGAGAGATCTTCATGATCTTGAACTGGTGGAGTCTGTCTGGAGTGCAACAAAGAGAAGATACCTGAATATTCAGATTTATAGTGCAACAGCTTGAAGGGAGACTGCAAATACTGTTGGTCCTTTTTCTGAAGCAAAAGCAGAAATACAATTTTTACCTAACTATAAAAGTAACCTGATATAAGTCTTGGAGTATATAAAAGCCTGATGCAAAGAAAGAAGGGATTCATTTTTCTTTATGGTGGATAATCTAAGAGAAAGCAATTTACACTTAAGCAAGGAGCCTCAGACAAGAGTTTAGGAAACCTTTTCAAATGATAATGGCAATAAAGTACTGAAATGGATTTCTTAGGAAACCTGAAAGACTTTTGTGAAAAATTTGTATGCGGACAAATGGATCTTGCTGCAGAGCAGGGAGAAGGACTAGATTGCAAGGCTCTTCCAGGCTATGATTCCACAGTTTATAGTTTGGGTATAATTTGGTCAAAGTCCTGGGCTTGTGCTGCAGAAATTATGGTTCTATCAATCTGTCATAGAGAGTGGGACAAGGCCAGGAATGTTTAATCTTGTGCATCTTTCTCATTCTTGTACATCCTTCCACTTAGATACAAACAGAAACCAACAGGCTCCAGCCTGGAATCCAAAGCCCAACACAATGCATTTAAGATGACTGAGAAATTTAGAAATAACTGCAGTTACACCCTTGGCCTGTTCCCACATTGGCACATGATCCACCTGAATTCTGGGTGGTAAATGCTGAGCGAGCCTTTCTCAGCCTTTGTGCCAGCACTTGGGAGTCTGGCAGTGCTGGCAGCAGCCTCTGGTGAGGCACTGTCCATCCAGATGTGTTCCTGGGCCAGCACGTGCCAGGTGCTTTGAGCTGCACTCTACACACCACTTGTTGAGGGAAGTCAAGACATAACTGTGCTTCCTTTTAGGACAAACTGATTTATTTATGTGTGGTTGTCAGTGACTGACCTGAGGTGGCTTTTGAAGAATATATGATCTATGGGTTTGTGTCTGGCACATAAAAATTATGCATCTTCTACCTATTTAAACACCTGTGTAGAATCCCATGTGACATTAAGTTCATCTGGGTGTGATTTAATATTTTTTTGCCTCAAAGTAGCTTCTTTTATTGTATTAAAGGAAAAAGCCCTCAGTTTTGGGAGTTGAGGCTGTGCTTCTCTAATATTTTTCTCAGCCATTCTCTGCACTTTGCCAGGGACTGTATTACTTCCACTTCACCAGATCAGAAAGTCACCTTGTAGGAGCAGCCACTGCAGGCAAGTGGGCACTAACCTGCCTGGTGATGTTAATATTAACATTTAGTTATCCTAAACCATACTCTCACTGCATGCAGAACTTTCTCATAAAGACATTCCCACCAGGGATCAGCAACAGGGACCATGTTCAGGAAGTTCTCAGGTGTATGGAGAAGTTCCTGAACATGGATGTTTCAGACTGCCATGGAGAGACTTGTATTCTAGTTATGTTTGTTTCCTTCAAATCCAAAAAAATTCAAGATTTTCTCAGAAAAGCATCAGAAATCCTGAGGAAATTTTCTGATCTGCTGTAAGGAGCTGAAAAAAAACCCCAAACATTTCAAAGGACAGAGTAAAATACTTTATTTTCATTGCGTATCTCTGCAGTTTTTCAGCAATGCCTTTGTGCCATCCTTCAAAACAGGTCTGTGCCAGGTCTGGATTTTGCTGTGCCCTGATGCTTTAGGTCTGTCTGTCATTCCCATGACCTTTGTCTCTGGACATCTATTTGTGGCACTCCTGGGAGCTTTTCCCTTCTCATCGATCCCTGAGCTGGCAGTGGCTGCTCTTCCAGTGGGACTGAACCATTTCTACTCTTCCCATCTCTGCACCCTGCCATAGGGAAACAGACACCTAGGAGGAACAGGTGTGAGTTCTAAGTGAAGAGAAGGTGTTCATTGATTGTATTTCTATTTGATCTCTCTCTTCCCTCTTTTATCCACAGGTTGTCTGTACATTTTGCTGTACATACTGAGAGAATATTGTAGCAGGTTTCTGCTCAGACCTTTCGGTCCAGAGTCTTTTGTTTCAGTGTTGAGATACTGATCTGACAAACTCAGAAGTGAGTTGTTGGTCTCTTCAGAATTTTAAGAGGGTCTCAATAGAAGGTGAGATGGAAGGTTGTTGCTTCTTGCATAGTTCTGTCAGCAGATTCCCAGGCTCCTGTGCAGGGAGAAGGAATTGGGGGGAATCCTTTTCAGCCTGGGAGGAATTGGTCTCAAGGTTAGAGACAACAGTTCTGGGGTGGATCATGAAGAATAGCTGAAATCAACCTGGACTCTTGGAAGGGAGGTGAGTTCAGGATCTTTCATCGCTCCAGACATGATTTTGCAGCAAACCCAGCGTTCAAATCTCTGTTTTGAAAGCAGAGGTACTTGTCAGCAATTATTGCTGAGCTAGGGAGAACACAGTTAAGACAGATAAACTCATCAGCTGTGTCAACTGTGCTGATGGAAGAGCAGAAGGGCCAGCTGGGAGGCTGAAAAAGACCTTTGTGTTTGGGATGCAGATAGTGAGGTGGCTCTTGCATAATGCTACAAAATGGTTGAGAGTATCCTTGGCTCTTGTGCACTAATTCCACAACTATTACAGAAAAGAGCCATGAGTGATGAGCTAAGAGGGTTCTACTATCACCAGGAATCATGTTTGGTGTTGGCAACATATTTTTGTAGGCATGCAGAGCTGAATCTTCCAATTTGAGCTCCCCTTGCTATCCAGGAGATTAATTTGCCTCCTTCTTCTGCACACCATCAGTTGCTTATCATCCATCTTTCATATTTATCTCTTTAAAATAATGATTTGTTGATTTTCTCCAAAAGGTTTTCATAGTTGTGACTGATAGCTGTGTCAAATGTACTTTTTTTGGAAAATCTAGTTGTATAGGATTCTAAGACATCTAATTTGAGACTGGCAGTTGAAGTGTTGCCTGTTCAGCTGCTGGACTTGGGTTGTCTCTGCGGCTGGTGGGACCCCATGGAGGACTTGGAGGGAAAACTGGAAGGTCCTAGCAGGAATTTCCTTTAAATTCTACTATTGTTTTTATATAAAATTAATAATAAATATATCTGGGACTTGTAGGACCTAACCAAAACAGACTCTTTGCTCCAGTGCCTGAGAGCCAGCAGAGGGAGCGTGAGGTAACACGGAACATCCCTGGGCAATGTGGGATGGAGACACCCAGGGAAAATAATGGGGCACAAAAACACTGAACATCATATTCCTTTCAGGTCCCATTAGGAAGGAAGGCTAAATAATCAGCCCACCAAACAGGAAAATATGGTGGTGGTAGTAACAAAACCCATTTTAATTCCGTGCTTCTAAGTGGATATTAGCAACAATAACATTAAACAAAATTAAGCCATAAAAAAGTACTCAAGAGTGTCGTATTCCGAGCGAGCACTAGAGCCTGATGAGACTTGAGATGTGCTCTCTCCATTATAGATGCTCCCAGGAAGGAGGTGAAAATCTGTGCTTTGCCCTTGGCATGTTCAGACTGTTGTGTTTGTTTCTATATTACTGTCTTTCTCTCTCCCTCCCAATAACTTCTGGGTTTCAAGCACTGTTTTGCTCAGTCACAGTGAAAGATGTTTAATGCATCTTCATTAATATACATGAAATGCTGTTCCTGTTTTCTGCTGAGGAGGTAACTGGGGCTTTTCCATCTCAGGTCTGAGCTGTGTGTGTGAAAGTGGGAGAGCAAGGGAAGGGGAAGTGGGAAAGAGACTTGGTTTGTGTCCATGTGTAGGTAGTTTAAAAAAACTCCATCTTTTCTGTTCTTGTAGAATATATGTTACATATATAGGAGACAGTCAAAGCAGAGACTCATGTCAAGCAGGGTGAGAAAGGGAGCTTTTTTCCAAATTGTTAAATTTTCAGGCTTGCCACCCAGCTTTTAATCAATTTGGTGTGTGTCATGTTGGAATGTGAGTCAAGTTCTGGTTGCTTCATCAGAATTTCCTATCACAGAAAATCAAACATCTATAGAATTGAAACTGGATGGCCCTTTTTCACTCCTCTGTTTGCATGACAGATCACACTGGTACAGAAATCAGAGTGAGGTTCCTGTGTTTGAGTATATCAGGAATGATAGCAAAGGAATAACAAAAATAACAAGATATACACTTGGATTATTAATCAATCATGAAAGGAATTACAGCTCATCAACCACTTGGCCTTGTCTAGGCCACTTCTTATGCTAATAAAGGGAAAAATTTTTGCTATCAAAATAAATCCAAGTGTTTTCACTGCCCAGACCAGGAAGATTCACCATCAGGTCACCTTGAAATTACAGTGGTGTGATAAGGATAAACTATCTGATGAAAATAAAACATCTTATTCTGTGGTACAGTTAGGCACATTAAATTTTCCTTGGAAAGGTTGTTCCTGGCTCCAATCAGATCCTGTCCAGTGATATTCTCCCTAAAAATGTATTCATTATAATCTGTAAATTCTGGTCTAAGAAAAGATTTTTACAAAGTGGGGAAAAATCAGCATCAACTCATAGCATGAAATATCCAGAAGTTTGACTCATGAAGGCAAATAAAAAGAGTTTTTTATGTACAGCTTGGTAGGGAAATGTAAGAGAGAAATGGTCTGATAATATAAAATGTTTCATAAGTCACAAATGCTGTGAGATTGCAAAAGAAAACCAGGAACATGCAATGTAAAACCCAAGGGAAAAAACTCTGGGGAAAAACCATTAAAGATGATACAAAGGAATGTAATTTCTTGAGGTAAAAAGAGATGATGAAATTTGTTCTTGACTGAGTCAGTGCACAGAGGAGCACACTTCTAAGAAATAAGATAGAAGTACAGCCACTGACTAGGACTGAGTATCATTCCTAGGATACTTTAATTGCTGCACTGCTCAGGATTAGGGGCTAGAGACTCTCTTCAGTCTCAGAGGTTTGTTCACTACTTCGCTACACAACAGATAATATTTCCTATTCTTGCACCTCCTCTCATCAAATGGTTTTACAGATCTTTAATTAATGCTTCTAATTCCCTTTGTGACAACAAGCTGTGCTCCTTGCACACACAAGTGATGGGAGAGGAGTGGGAAGTGCAGCTCTGCAGGGATGGGCCTTTCCAAGCTCTGGGCAATGCTGAGTCAGTGCTGCCTAAAGAGAAACAGGGAAAACACCTGGTCTGGGTAACCACACACCTCAGCCTCAACTGTACCTGTGACCTGGCCACCAAGACCTGCCACTAAATAAGTTTTTAGATTGTTCTGATAAAAATATGTTCAAAAATTTGACATACAATGTGTGAAGAAAGCAAAATTATTTGGCAAATTATGCTGAGCTGTGGTAGATATTTGTTCTATTGTTCTTGACAGAAAGAATTTTGTCCCAAATGATACCTCATAAGTATTATTTGGTCCTCATTTTATATGGTCCAGGTGAAATCCAGAGTACTGAAGTGAAGAATGCTGCATTTCGACCCAGAAGTGGAGAATATCAGAATCTGAATCAATGTTTGAAAAGAATCAAAGGCTCTTTTGTCTACTTTGACACCTGATATGCTGCAGCAAAGATTTCCACTTCCAATGAATAAAACTGCCCTAGGCTTGTTTCTTCCTCCAAATATCCAGGGAGTAAATCTCTCCAATTGTTCCAAACTGCATCAATATGCAATATCAGGAGGAATGTGCAGGAGAATGGGTATAATGTGAAAAATCTACAAGGCTGAAAATAAAAACTAAAGAACCCTCTGATCTGCAGCCTAATCCCATGGTGCAGCTGACCCAGAATTGTAATGCAAATATTGTAGTTCAATCAGGCTATTTTAAGACAGGATAGGAATGAGGCTTCTACTTTCCCCAGAAGGAATGTACATCATTGCCTCTTCTTTAATTTCCTTTTGATTAAAAAAATATTAGACTGTCTGAAGAGTATGTGCTATCTCTTCTGTGTGTTGAGGGAAAGAGGAAAATCAAAAGGAATGAGAAATACAGGTGAACTTGTCAATTCAGGTTCACTGGGAAAAGCTTAGAACTCTTTGTTAGATGCTCTTTGTGTGCTGTAGTTTGGCTGATTAGGAAATGCAATTTCCTTGGTTTTGCATTCTAAAATTCTGAGATCTTCCCATGAGTTTCTAGACAAGGGGATGAGAGTCAAGTTTCTGTGTAGTTCTTTCTTCCCTCCCCAGTTGTTCCAGGTTTATTTGTACAGCCATTAGTTCAGTGAGATTCTCATCTCTTCTCTGTGAGGTTTGGTACCTAGAGCAGGCTGAAGCTGAGCTTTATTGCCACATTTCCTGCAGCCAACCCAAATAACCAGTGGCAAGCTCTTTATTTTTGGATTTTCTTTTGTTTTTTTGAGATTTGCAAAATATTTGCAAAATGAAAGAGGTCTTAAAAAAATTTCCAACTGGTTTGCTATGTTTTTATTCTTGAGCTGATTGTGCTGGCAGTTCTCCATGTGTTCTTTGTCTGCTTTGGAGCCAAACGGGTTGGCTTGTGTGGCTGACATGCAACTTTGGAGCAGCTGCCAGAGCCTTTGAATAGCTGATGGCTCAACCTATCCAGCCCCAAGAGATTTAGTGGAAACCATTTTTACTGCTTTTCACGTTCTCTCAAAAGTGTTTGGGAAATGTCAGTTGCAGAGAGCACCCCTGAAATGACTCTCCAGGACATGATGGGAAGAGTGGCTTTTCCTGACAGCATTGTGGAGACTCCAGAGAAAAGGATATTATTTAGACCAGAAAAACCCAAATAAACCAACACCCACCCCCACCACCTCCCAAAAAAAACCACAACAAAAAAAACCCTAAAAAAACAAAACAAAAAAATCCCCCAAACAAACAAAAAATACACCCCCAAAAACAAAAAGCAAAACCAAAAACCAGATGATGGCTTTGTTATTAAGAAGACAATATCAGAGAAGTTTGAGGAAAGAGAACTGCTGACAGAGAGAGTAAGCTATAGGCTTGATCAGGAATATCCTTAGGCAAGGGAATGTTGATGAGGTTGAAGCTTTTGAATTTCTATTCTTGTATTTGGTTTTACTGTCCCACGGCTGGTTTCCTTTCTGTAGCTGTGGAATGGCAGCAGGGTGAATCTGGGGCTGAGATACTGATTTTACATGAAGATTTGCATGTGGGAGTTGAAAAGCAGACTGCACTGTATGAATATAGGCATGCACACAGGTAAAGTGATGCTTTAAAGTTCCTTCATGCCCGACTTTGGAGAGCCCTGTGCTCCGTTGAGGTTCCTTCTCCTTAGTATGTACTATTATGTAACAGTTTCTGTTACTTTGTGTGTCGAGCTGTCACTCCCACACTGCTCTGCTAAAGCCAAAGACAGTTGCTTTGCACATGAAACTTGAAAATGTGAAATTTTAAACTCTTCACGGATTTCAGGCACTAAAGATGATCATTTGATGCAAGCTACAGAAGTGTTCCTGGATCTGAAAGCTTTGCAGTATTAATTGGAGTATGGAGGAAATTATTTTTGCAGTTCTGCACATCGATGAAGGGAATCAAATGTTTGTTTCCATGCAGTCCAGGATTTCCTGACACTGCAGCATTCAGAGCCACAGAATTGTTGGGCTGAACATTTTATGTGAATCAAGTGATGAGGTCCTGAGTGAAATGGAGCTGGCAGTTCCAAACAAATGGCCACACAACTGTTCCTGCAGTCTTCACAGTGTGTTTTTAGGCTTTGTAAATTCCTGTCTTTAGTTTTCATAATTTTTTACGTTTCTTTTTTTTTTTTTTTAGCTTCTTCCTCTCTTTAGCAATGCATTAGTTACTATAGTAACTATGCTGGGAATGGTATAGAAAGAAGCTAGTGCACCCTAGCAGTGAAACAGAAAGCCACTTTATATAATAGTTGGAAATTTATATGATGGTTTTGAAAATATAGCAGTTCTGTGGTGGTTTCCATAACCACATATGTGATACAATATATATAACACTCTTAGGTCATCACTGGTAATTATCCTCTGCTGCTGACATCCAAAGGATGACAACTGGAATTCTACATCTCAGGCAAAGCTCTCTGACATCCACAGCCAACCCAACTTCAGCACCATCCACTGTCACCTCCTGAGGAAGTTTGGTTGTTATGGAAAAGTGTTATGGAAAACTGTACCTATAGGCACAACTCTGTGTTATGCTGGATTTAACTTCCAACAATTCAACAGGAGCTGCCACAGGGTTGTGTCTGCACTGGTCACTCCAGCAGGGATCTATCCCATGCCTGTATTCCATCCCTGCAGTATAACAGCCACAGAGTCTGGACTGTGATCCTGTTATCTCTTTAGCTGCCCTGCTCTGAGTCAGTGTTTTCACAGGTGAATGCCAAACATTGCAGGAAGCAAAGGCAGAGTAGAAAGTATTCCTGAAGCCAGTTCTGACCTGTAGCTCCTGCATAGCTCCAGGAGACACTGAAGTACAAGCTATTTGTTGATAATGATGTATTACACACCTGGTAACTTTGGCCTCTTCTGGTAATCAGAGACTTTTTTCTTTTTCAGGGAGCATATTTAAGCCCAGCCTGGTGTAAATTCATACTTTAGTAATTGTGTTCTACCTATCCCTGGAGTTCTGAGTGAAAGCATTACCATTCATTACTTCCTGTCCGAGACCCAGGGCTGCCAGCTCTTGTGATTTTATGGAGTCTCAGGGTAGCTGTATTTTCAAAAAGTCCCAGCTCCTGAAGCAATGCAAATATGTGAACTCTATTTCATTACATAAAGGGCACACTTCTGGTTTTCTCAGCTGGGGAAAAGTCTGAACAAGCAACTCAGTGCACTGTAAGACTTGGCAAAAAATGTAATTTAGGGATATATTCTTTTTAATGTAGTCTCTAACTTAAGCATGACTGATAAGTTTTGGATGTTCGCACTTGATATCAAGGTATTATTTGTTTATTTTTGCTGCCATACTCTACTTGGGAGCTTGGATATGCCTCCCTCACTGGTAGAACGTCCTTTGCATTACCTCATAAAAGAGTGAAGATTAAACTAGAAACCTATTTAAAAATGTTTTGAGATATTTGGATGAAAGCTGTGAAAAACACATCTGTCCTCTTAAATATGCATTAATGTATAAAGCACATTAAAAATTCAGCTCTTAAAATCTTCATCATGTGACCTAAAAATCTGCTGATGTTTCTTTTGACTCTTGAAGGCAGATTCTCGAGGAGCTGCTTAATTCCTTACTTTAACTCCACAAACCCCTTCAGAGCTGCCTGGTTCTCAGGAGCAGGGAGGAATAGGGAATAGTTGAGAGAGAAAATGGCAGGGAAAGGAAGGAAAAGTCTATGTGTGCCTGTGGTTCCAGCACAGAGTTTTCAGGAAGCACAGCAAGCACTGAGCAGGGAAAAATGGTGAGTAAATTATTTCCCAACCACTGACTTCTGCAGGTTTTCTTGGCTTTAAACTCCTGGAGCTGACCGCTGATGCAATACTTGGCTGATGGTCTCACCTCATCTGCTCCCCTCCCCTACACTGGCCATGGCCTGAGTTTCATCTTATCCCACATCCAAGCTTGTGTTTTTCCCTTGTGAATCCATTTGCTTAAAGGATTCCTCACCGTGCAGTAGTAGGATGTTTATTTCCATAACATGAACTGTTGGATTCCTGTAACTTGGAGCCTGAGAAGGGGAAAGGAGCGGGAGAGAGACTGAAATGTTTCTGTACAAACCCCTGGCTACAGAGCCCAGTAACCTCTCCAAAGCACTGTCAAATCTCAGCCAATTTCAAGAAAGGCTTGGAATCATGCTCCAGGCAGGCCTAGGAGAAATTTGCATTGTTCACATTATTGCTGGTATTCTCTGCTTTCTGAACAACAGCCAACAGGAAATTCCTGGGACAAATCTTTCCACGTTTTTTTCTTTAATAAAATATTTAGGGGGAAAAAAAGAAGGGCAAGAGAGTGAAACCAAGCCATACAGAACAAAGAAGTCAATATCTACCTCAAATCACAGATATGTAGAATTTTGAGCCTCCTTTGTGATTTTATTTTTTCTTCTGAAGGATTTATGACCTCACGTGTGTTGTTTCTGTGACATCAGATGGTGTTGCCATGGGAACCATTTTATTGTCAAAAACAAAAGAATTTTAAAGAGTTCCTTAACAGTATGGGACACAAAGTGCAGAGCATTAAAAAAATATTTTTATCTAGATGATAAATCTACTTTATTATACCCATGATTTTTCAACTCTGTCCTGCTTGAAGCAAAAATAAATCTGGCAAAAACAACAACTCTTGCACCTGTTAATCAAGGACTGAATTTGTCCCTACATGCAAAATCTTGGGAATTTCCTTTCTTGTCTCCCCCTCCAAAAGACTGATAGCTTCCAAATGCTTTAGCATATGAGGAGGAACAACAATCTGCTCATATGAGCTCTGAAGGAGCAAGTAACAGGAAGTTTGTGTTGCTGTGGGCTTGGTTGCTTTAAATTGATGAAGTATAATGAGCAGAATGAAGTATTGAGGATTCATATTTTGCTTCCATAATACCTCCAAAATCAAATTTCATGACAAATTTTGAAGTTCATTTTATTAAATGTAGAGCTCTCTAGTTTGTACTGAGACCTGCAGGAATGATGAATCCAGTGGACCCATAGGTAAAAAGGAACAATATGTTGTGATTAAGCCTGGTTAAAATGTAGAATAATGTTCAAACCCTTCTGAGAACAATAGGGGATCAACCTGCTAAAAACTAACAGTTAACTTGGAGCAGATCTGGGTGTTTTAGATCCATAAAAATAGCAAGCGTGTGGTGTATGAGCTCACTGATAACATGCACTGCCAAGTCCTACAATCCAATCTGAATGTGTATCTACACACAGCCCAGCTTTCCTTAAGGAAAATATCAACACGGGTTCTGAGAGAAAGTTGTTTGAGGAAATTTTAAAATTCCCTTCACATATGTATCCTGCCCTGGTTAAGATTCTGCAGCTGCTGAATTCAGTGGCCCAGCACTGTTGCTGTAGTTCGAAAGACAAGTGATCTCACTGCCATATATTTGCTGGAGTAAAAGGAATATGCACCAGGGGATAGGTAGGTTAAATGCCATATGGTTAACCCCAACGTTCCTGTTTTAAATGATTCCCCACGTTTGCATGGATATCAGCATTCCACAATATTTTGCTGATCTTTTCCTTCATAACGAGGGAACCTGGGGAGAGAGAGAATGATAGTGACTCTAATTACTCCAAATTTATATCTGCTCTCTGTCCAATCCACCTCTACAAATGTATTCCTGTAGACCTAAGCAGCTTAGAAGTGGATCTGAGGGAATATCAAGGATGCAGAATCCCAGCATGGGGAGGAGAAGGAAAGTGCTGCTTAAACATTGACACATTGCCAGATGTAGTGCTTTTTAACATTGGTAGAGGCTTGTTCACACTTGTCAAATCACACTGTGCTTGCTAATGTTGCATTTTCATCAAATATATTAGCTTGCTCTCTATTCCCATTCTCCAGCAATCCTTTTATTTTCATTTTTCCTTCCTTAGCTTCATTTCCCACTCTTTGTTTTCCCTTTTTGCCCTCGTGGTTATTTTCTTTCTTTATTTCTGCCTGGCTCCCCCCTGTCAGCTGCAAAAAATCAGTCTGACCCAATCTCCCTTTTTTTCAAATACGTAGGTTAAGCAGATGCCTGCCTGGAGGAATTTACAGTCTCAGCCTGATGTACAACATGCAAGGAATACTTAGGCTGATATTCCAGAGTGGAAGTAGTTAGCTGTTAATCAGCAATTGAAGGATGCATAAAAGAAACACATTTGGGATCTTCTTAGGGAAAAAAAAAAAAAAAGGTAAAGCAGTGAATGTCTGCCCTGAAGGAAAGGGATCTTTTTTTGGTGCACCAGTGGGTAGTGTCAGTGAAGAAATTGAGTTCAGACCCGAGGAGCATTTTGCATGGAATACTAGGATGCACCAGAAATAACAGGTTACGGTATTTGGGAGTTTCTGATAGGTGAAAAAGAATCTCTTAAATTAGATGTGAAAACAAGCTGAGGTTTATGAAGTGGTTTAATAAAAACAATATAGAGTAGCAGAACATCCCCTCTTCCCTTTCATTTCAACTGTACACAAAAGCAGCAAGGATTCTCATTCCTTTGCCCCCTCAGCTCTTTTCCCCATTTCCCTGTCATGTGGAAGGATAAAAAGAGAGCGTTGAGCTCAGAGTGCCTGATTGGGTTGGACAGGAGAAATAATGAGAAGTTCTTTGCTGAGGGCAGGTCTGTAGGCAGGGAAGGGGGGTGAGGGGAAGGGAGTTGTCCTGAAAGGCTCTTATCTGGGGTCTTATCTCTTATCCAAGTGGGGGATGGCTGACAAGTGCAGACACTTAAACAAGGCCAGTGTTAAAGCAGAGCATTGCCCTTCAGTGGTTTGAAAGCTGCTGCTGGAGGGAGAATGTTCAGCAGAACAGAATCCTCGAGGAGCACTAAGACAGCCTGAACTGTGTAGGGCTTGCTGTCCAGCTCGTGGTGGGTGCTTTTAGGCATAGGTATCATATTGTAGATAAATAATTTTTAATTTTAATATGTAAGCCTTTGTCTTCTTAGGGTGCAGAATGCTAATACAAAATCTGCTTTTCACACAGACAATTTTTTAGAAGCTCAGAAAGAGGTTTTACCAAGGAATGGTTTCATTTTGTGCTCCCTCAGTAGTGTCTTGTACAATATAAATAGGAACATTTGTCCAAACCCAGCAAATTTATTGCTGAGGAAGCAAAGCCAGTGAAGACTCAGTTGCACCAGACTTGCCATACACCTGGCACCTTTGCTGAGTGGGTTTTAAGGTGGGGTTTGGGTTTTGAGGCCTCTGCCAGGAGGGTCAGCTCCTTATATTGCCCTGGGGCAGTTACATATCATATTTGGGTCTAAAAATACGACTGTGTAGGATTCCTGTGGCCAATGCTGCATTGGAAGCCCATGGAAAATTCTGTTCATTTATAATGTAGAAGCAGAGAAAACTCTGCTTTGCTTCTACACCAGAATTAATGGAGGAAGAACTACAGATCTGCTCTACCTGCATATCTTATCATCTTTTCAATGGGTAATCTCTGCTTTTGTGCCAATTTAGGGTGTTGCATCCATGCTTGATGTGATGGAGATTCCTAAATTCCTAATTCTGATGGTTTTCATTCACAGCCTAGGCTGTAATGTTTTGACATCCTCATATCCTATGCATAGCAAGGGGAACATATCCAAATATTTTCTTAACTAGTCCCTCTTCTTTCTGTTGTTCAGGGAAGGGATATCGTGTGTTCAGACACTGGCTTACCACAAACCATCCCTCTTTCCATTGTGTGTAATCTGAGGCTTTCCTGTGTTTGGGGAAAGATTTGCAGGGGACTTAAAGAAATTAAGGATGGTAACATGTGAGAAGGTACAGAGCTGCAGGGATTCCCTGGAATGGCTGTGGCTGTGATAATGAACACCTATCAAACACTGCTTGCTAAGCCCCTGCCTCTGTGGTTACTTCTCAGCTGAAGGGTGCTTTACCTCAATTAGTGTTTTGATTTGGAGAAAGAGTGAACTTTTGAAGGGAGTCCCCTCATCAGTTCTGCTTTCTCTGCATTGGAGTGGGTTTAGAATGCATGGTATCAGTTTATTTTGGAGGCCCTTAAACACAAAATGTGCTTTAGGAGTAGCACAACCTCCAGCCGGGATGTAAAGACCCAAACCAAGGATTGGTTTTGCAGATCCTCCTAAACCAAACATACTGCTGGGCTGCTCTGTGCATAGTCCAAAGCAGTATTCCAGAACTGAATTTAGTGGATTTTTCCACTAAAATTTCCACTTTGATCCACTGAGGGCTGATATTGTACAAAATTACTGGCATGATGCAGCTAGAACTGGCTGCAGTTTAAATGTCAGAATTAACTGTAAAGATGAGAAACAGGAGAAACAAGAATGACTCCTGTAAGTTCATCCCAATATTTCACATTGTGAGCAGCCACGTGCCTGCCCCTCAGCTTTGTATCAGTGTCAGATACAACTTCTGGTCACCTTTCCATACCACATCCCTACACTGAAGACAACCCCTCTTTCCTCCACACAGGAGTACAACTGTCAGCTGAAAATTTGGGAAAACTCACTTAATAGGAAAGAATCAGTGCAAAAACTTAGTATTAAGAAATGGGAAGGGTAAACGGTGAGGGAGTCACTAGAATGTCCCACATGCCTATGCATTCCCTGCAGATTGGGTTCCCTGCAGTTCAGAGGACAGGGATACCTGAGGGAACTTGAATTTTCTATTCCCTACCCTCTCCACAAAGGTTTTATGAAGAAGGAAGATGGAGGTAAATGTTCCTGGTTTCATCTCTGGGGTGGGGCAGCTGTTCTCTGCTGCTGGCTGTGAGCCATCAATTTTGCCACTGTTCCAAAAAGATGAAGATTTTAAAACTTTCATCTTGGAGTCAGGGAACAGCTGGAGTGGTTCAGGCACTCTGGGCCCTGCTTTCTATTGCTTTATGACCAGCATGAACATAACTGTTTGGTTCTTTTGAGAAGGTTTGTGTTTGTATTTGAGAAGGTTGTATTTATTTCTTTTTAACCATTAATTTAACCTTGGATTTTTAACCTTGGATCCCTGTATTGGGTTTCTGGTTACAGAGAAGAGAACCACTCTGTGTGGGTGCAAGGATAAGAGATTACAGCCTGGTGCAGCCCAGACACACAGGGGGAGATGGGACAAAACGGATTTATGGGCTGGAGCAGTCCTGTCAGAGGGTAGGGGGCTCTGCCATATGGAGTGGTTCAGACAGCATGAGGAAACAAAGGAATTCTCACAGACAAGCAGTGCTGCCATTGTTTTCAAGTCCAGCTTTTTGTTCTCCTTAGTCCTAGGAAATTTCATGGTGAACCAGTTTAAACAATTACCTCCTAATACTGTTGCTTCTTGCTGTGTTTTTATGGGAATATTATGATTCTTAATTTCTACACTAATGCAGGGATGGTTGGCCATACCATTCTCAGAGATACTTGATGGACTTGTCAGAGTTGGGTTATCTGTGCCTTAGATCTCTGATGTAATAAAAATACATTATAATTGACTAAGCTTTGGTGTTTTTAGATTCTCAGCTGAGATTCTGAACTCAGAAGAGTGCATAGAAATAGAAATAAGGAGTTTTATGGACCCTGCCTGCTTGCAGGAATCATTTCTGGAATGTGCTGAGCTTAACCCTTCTACAGGAAAAACCTAGAACACTGAGTTTCATTCCTTCAGTTTATGATTCCAATCATAAACCAAATTTTTAAAGGAGAGAAAAACTCCAACTTAATTTTTTTATATGACTGCAGACCATTCAAAGTGTACCAAAGTCATAAATTAGATCCCAGTAATTAGATCCTAGTGTTCAGGATTTTACTTTCTGCATGGGCCTTAGAATTCAGTTTTCTTGACTTTTCTACAATCTTATACTTGACAGGGATGACTGGTAAGTAACTTCTTGATTCCAGGAACTGGGTCTCTATGAGAAATATGAAATATATAAAATACTGCAAGACCAGCTCCCCCACAAAAAGTCTGAAGACATAATGTTTGGGTTATGACCATCTTGGTTGCTGTAAGTCTTGATTAAATTCTTCACCACTGTCTGGCTTTTACACATTCAAAATAATATTTTTCCCCCCTTAATAGTAAGCAGGATGACATAGGGCTAGGGAGGAAAACATGACAGCATGATGCAAGTCTTCCCTTAGAATTAATTTGAATTTTGACATTTCCTCCTGCATCTTATACTTCTCCTGTGAAAGGAGAATGAATGCCAGAATTTCCAGGGCAGAGTGCAGGATTGTGGATCAGAGCAGGAGCCTGTGGGCAGCTTGCCAGTGTGTACCCCTCACTATTCTATAATGTCTGTGATCTCTGAATCCTGCTCTGAAGGGTAGAGCACAGGCCTTTCCCAGTGTGTACATGGGTAAAACAGGACTGCCAGTGACAGAAAGCCTTCCCAGACATGGTGCTTTAGAAATTTGGATTTGTCTGCAACCATGAACATCACATTCAGTTGAACCCACTGGGCAACATTGTATTTTTGCTTCAGCCTAAAAATTGTCTCAAACAAATAATGAATCCTTCCTTTTGTGGGTGTTTTCCAGAAATCTTCTTAGAAGCTTTGCTAAATGTGCAAGAGAAAAAAAAATGCGAGACTGATGCTGAATTTCACCCTCAGCCAGCCAGAATTCTCCAGCTGCTGCCCCCAGTTAGCTCATTCTTGATCTCTCTTGATTTAAACAGGAATAATTCGGCAATTGCTTTTAAAGATGCAATTGCCATTTGAGATGAGCATCAAGTCTGGTTTTGACATGACCTATTGCTTCCTCCCTTGCTTTTAGCAGGAGCTGTGCAGGTGAACTCATACCTCCCGTGTTCTAAGGAGGTTCCAAAGGCTCAGCAGTTGGTTTTAGGCTCCCTCCCGTTGTGCTGCCACTCCCCCAGGCATAGCTGAACCAGCAGCCCTGCACATCTCCTTAGTTGCAGGGTTGAGGCAGGAAAATGTCCCTTTTCTGTCAGTAAATGGCACTCCTGAGTGCTTCCCTGCTGGTGGCCACGGTCCCCTGCAGCACTTTCATTGATTTTGCACGGTGCAAAGAGGGTAATTTCTATCTCACAGAGCACAGGAGTCACACTGGTTTCCTCTAGCCTGGGAAGAGCCAGTGGCATGTCAGAGCCATGGAATCATTACGGCTGGAAAAGCCCTCTGAGAACACCGACTTCAACCATTCCCCAGCACTGCAAAGGCCTCCACCAACCCATGTGCCCAAGTACCACATCCACAGGGCTGATAAATCCCACCAGAGATGGGGATGGCAGCACTGCCCTGGGTGGCTGAGCCACCCTGACCACCCTTTCCACGAAGAAATTTTTAGAATATCCAACCTAACCCATCTCCCATTGCCCCCATACCCCCCAGGAACAGCCTGAGGCCGTTCCCTCTCCTCCTGTCCCTGTTCCCTGGGAGCAGAGCTCAACATCCCCAAGGCTGTCCCCTCCTGTCAGGAGTTGTGCAGAGCCAGAAGGGCCCCTCTGAGCCTCCTTTTCTTCAGGCTGAGCCCCTTCCCAGCTCCCTCAGCCCCTCCTGGGGCTCCAGCCCCTTCCCCAGCTCTGTTGCCTTCTCTGGACATGCTCCACCCCCTCAAGGTCCTCCTTGTCATGAGGGGCTCAGAAACAAGGCTCAATGTGCCCCACTCTAAGATAAAGTGCTCATTGTGGTAAGTATGAGAGTAAGGCTGAAGTCTTGGGACAAAGCAGATCTCAGGACTGCGGTCAGAATATGCTGGGAATCCTGTGAAATCAGTATTTACCATCTTCATGAGGGAAGAAACAAAGTCACAGACTGGTTTATCTGTAGCAAACAGACTCTGGTACAGCCCAGGGGGCTGCTCACCTGTGTGCAGGTGAGGGAGAAAGCTGCCTCTGCTATCTCATTTCTGTTCCTCCACCTGACAACTGTTACGTGTCTGAAGAGCGCAGTCCACCAGGAAAGACATCCTACCTCTTTTGCAGGGAAGATAAGGCTTCAAGGATGTTTGAGGTTGCCTTTGTGGTGCTGAATTTCCACACTCACAAACCAAAGGAAGAGTTTTGGTCTTTTTTGAGTGCTTGGTTACACTGAGCTGCAGTCAGTGACAGTCCTTTGTGCTCAGTATTTCTTAGATGAGCTGGAGCTCCTGCAGAGTCACCCCAGAAACCTCCTCAGTTCATGGACTTGTTTTCTGGTGCTTTGTCTTTCACTGGAAAATTAATTCCTCCTATTGCATCTCTCTCTATTCATTGGCACATTTGGTGAAATATTAATTTTTTTTATATTGCACTTCACTTGGCCACCTACATTCACATCACTGTCAGTTCAGGTTTGGAGCTCTGATCTTGTGCTGGTCTTTCATAAACATCTGCCCACTGAGTGCTAC
The DNA here is from genome assembly GCA_013397245.1 of Thryothorus ludovicianus. NCBI lineage: Eukaryota > Metazoa > Chordata > Aves > Passeriformes > Certhiidae > Thryothorus > Thryothorus ludovicianus. Next base: position 76,100 of record VZTB01010314.1, on the reverse strand, counting down.
ATTTTAAACTGCATTATTGCAAGGATGTTCAAAGAATGAATTAAACTCCTCCATGGGGTTATTGAAACTGTGATTCTTTGGTGGGTTTCTTTTTTTTTTCCTTTTCTCTCCACTATCCAGAACAGAAAAAACCCCAAACCCTAAGAAATTTACTTTCAATTTGTCTAAAATGAAAGTTCCAGTTGTGTGGCCACAGAAACTAGAGCTTTAAGAATACATTATAAAACAGAGATTCATTACAAGACCTTGAGAGTGGACAAAGCACTCTCCCCATGGAACAGCTCTTGTAGTAGGCAACAAGAAAAAAAACCCCAAATTCCACACATGGTGAGTGCTCAGGAGAAAATTCACAAAAAATCCACAGCACAACAAACAAAAATAAAACCCAAATGGAAAAAACCTCAAGTTATTTATTTGTGTTAATGTCCTCCATCTGCTTTCTGACTGATATTTTTTCTAAACTAGGCTGAGATCCTAAGATCAAACACAAAATGAGAAATGAAGTTCAGAGAAAGTGAACTTCACTGTGTATGAGAATAATTAATGAAAAATTTGGCAATAACTGATTTATCTCTTTCACTGGACTCTTGCTCATCTTTACATTGTGTCCCTTTTTCTGTCCAGAATCTAAATGTTTTTCTTAGAATCATTAATGTAACTGTGAGGATAACTTTGCTGTGTGGTATCATTTACAAATGAAAAGGAAGACGATTTTGTCACTTGGTTGTCAATTTGCAATGTTTCAGTTCTTGCTTTATCCAGGTGCTGCAGGTTTCCTGGGGAGTCCTGGCACCACACAGCCACTGCAGACCTGGGGTTTGGGGTTTGTTCTTCTCTTCCTCTGCTGGGCTGTACTGGTGTCCTTCCCCACCACATACTTCTCATCCAGCCCAGGGCAGTTTGGCTTGGAAATAAAATTCATCTCCCTGGCATTCCAGATTTGGAGTCTGAGCCTGGGCTTTTTGTCCCAAGCATCTGCTCTGCATGTTTGTCCTTTGTGCTCACCCACGGCTCAGGGAATGCTGGAGTGGCTGCAGCACTGCAGTTGTGAGCATCCTTTGGCACTGCAGGGACCACCCTCTGGGCATTGCTGGATATTCAATCCACAATCATAAACCCATCCACAGCTAAAGGCATTTGCTTTTCCTAACACCACCTCAACCCCTGAATTATTAGATGTAAAACTGTTCCATCTCTAGCAACTACTTTTGTTTGCTGTTTTTCCTTTTGGCCTTCTCCTGCATCCTATTTAATTTTTAACATTTTCTCTACTTTTGTCTTTTTATCCAATGTTCCTCTGCAGAGTGGCTTTGTCCTGCAAAAGCAGTTTGCAGGAACACCCTCAAAATCTCCAACTATATAAAGTGTGTACAAGGATCTAAGTTTGGGAAGGGAGTCCTGTCTAAATCATTTTGTTTTACTTGTCCATAAATTTTCAAAATAAATTAATGAAAAGTGAAACAAGTTCCAAGTCTCCCTTCAGCCCTTTAGTTCCTAAATCAAGTTAATAACTGTGTGTGACCTTTAAGGTGGAGGTGCCAGGCCCTTTGGTGCCTGCAGTGGAGTGTAAATCAGGGGCTGCTCAGTTCAGTTCTGCCCCTGCCCTTGGTTGCTGTGCTTTCCTCCTTTTCATGATTTTTGATATCCCTTTGGGTTTGGACTTTGAAAAATTCAGGGCATCAATGGCTGAAAGCAGAGGATAGAGGGGATGTCTGATTGAAATATGATTTACTGAGGATTCAGTATCCTGTATGGGATTCACTTATGGTAAGTTACTACTGGGAAAGGTTTGTTAACAGTGTGTGATAATGCAGATTTTCTGTGGCACCATGGCCATTCTCAGACTGCAGCCAAAGGCACTTTCAGCATTCAGAATTGGGTTAGAAGTGAACATTTTTTCAGCCAAAGGAATTCCTTGAAGTAATTTATTTACTCCAGCAAAAGAGGGAGATCTTCTCGAGGCTGCTACTTCCAGGATTCCTTCTCAAAATCACCCTGTCATTTCAATTTTTTTGAGGGGTGTGGGTGTCTCTGTGATGGAGGAATAATGTTCTTTTCCCAAATGAGCTTTTGTACCATTGGTGTAAAAGTTGCTCTGGCAACTCCCCATGGCTTATTGAATGCCAAGGTAAATAAAAGCCAAAGACATGCATACACTATTATTCTCATAATTTCCTGCTGCCCTCAGGCAGTAATAACTTACACACCCTATTTTCCAAATGTTTCTAATTTATTTCTCATGAGCAGAATTATCTCATAAGGAAAACTCCTCCCCTTTGCAACCAGTCCCTGTCTCTTCTTTTTCAGCTGCCACAAATGAGGTGACCAGTCAAAGGAAAAGCTTAGGGACCTCCTGCTCACCATAAACTGCTGGAAGAGAGCACATTCAAACTCCTCAACTCATTCTCCTTGCTGGTCTGGAGCTCTGGAATTTTCTTTTCCCAAGCTCTAATCCTGCATGCAATGCTGCCTGCAACTCTGCAGAGAGATTTCACTCCTTATAATCCCAGCTTGTGGTTCTCATGCAGCTCCTGCTTTTCTCTCTGAGCCTGAGACTGGGATATCCCTGTTATTCCAGTCCCACCTCTGTCATGTGCACCTGGAGCTGGATTTGCAACTTGCCTTTTGCATCAGCCCCAAAGCTTGCTCTAAGAAACACCAAAACAGGGAGGAAGCAGCCAATTATGTATTTTCTTAACATTAAGGCAGAAACATCATTATAGGCCTTCAGTTCTCCTCTGTTAAGGGATATCTTTCTTTTTCCAATTCTGTTTTCCAATAGTTGATTACTATCTGTGTTGACTCGTGAATTGGTTTTGAGAGCAAAGAAAATGATGTGCATGTGATGGCTACATGATAATTGAAATCGTAGGAGAAAACTCAAAATTAGATTCTGGGGATTGGTTAAACCAATAAAATTACTCAAAAATACCATCAAACTACTTCCATAAATGCTTAGGTGAAGTTGCAGTTTGAAAAGGATGTCCCTAGGCTGAACTGTGATTCCACTTTGTGACTCCTCTCCTGCTTGAACATCCTTTTACATGAAGCTCAGGAGTGGGAGAATCCAGTCCTGAAAGTGCATTTATATGAAGATGAAGATGTTTCCTCTTAATTTTGGGGGACTCGCAGAATATATTTTACATTTTAACTTTGTATAGACTGCAGTGGAAAAGGCATCTCCTCCATTAGTTTGCACGAATCCTCAAAACAAAAAGATTATTTTGTTTCCATGCTCAGTCTTGGAAACTAAAAACACAGAAATAAACAGTGAAAATTGTTATACATGCTGCAAATTGTTATACAAAATAAATGATTGCTACAAAGTGGTAGCTATTGCTGTTTCTCTTCTCTACACTCATGTAGTTTAGCCTGGAAAGTGGTTCAGGGAGCTAGAAAGCAGGATTAGGGATTTTTTAACACATTTGCTTTTTCTTAGTCCCATGCACTAACACAGTGTTGTGGTAACTGGGTTGCAAACACGTCTGAGATGTTACTGTTCTCAGGGGTACATGAAGTAAGAAGGTTTTATTCATGTACTGGAAAGTAATCAAGAAAAATAAGTTTTCTTCCTCTTTCTATGCTATTTATTGTGTACTCTGCCCCATTCTCCTCCCTGCAGCTTCCTGTGTGAAGGTCGTTCTTGCCTTTTCTCCTTCCAGCCCCAAAAGCTGCTTTTTTTCCAGCAAAACTTGGTGGTGGTGGAGGCATGGCTGGATGAGGGAGAGGAAGGGCTGGGGAGGAGCAGGGTGGGCACAGCCTGGGCTCTGTGCTCACCTCAGGGGGTCCTGGCAGGCAAAGCTTTGTGCTCCTGAAGTGCTGCCTGCCCAGGGAATGGCATTCCAGGAGGGCAATGGAAACAAGAGCATGGCAAGTGGGGTAAATCCATGCGGGTTACATCCATTCTTTGGAGCTCAGAAGAAAATTTTCATGTGTTTGGTTTTTGTTTTTTCTTTTAATAAGCCTTTTTCTGGTTTTGCTCCATTTAGGCATTTAGAGAACTCTTTTCTCCTTCTTCTTTTGCTCTTCTTTTTGCTTGTGACTAAGTTTTTATCCCACTTTTTGCATCGCCATTTTCAAGGAACTCACAAGGCTTTAATTCTGATCTAAGACATTTGCTTCTGTGCTAAATAAAGCAGCAATTAATTATTAAAACCATACCTTTTGTGGCTGAACGTTCTTCCTCATAGCTGTTAAACTCTAAGACATATTTTGCTTTTTAATTATTCATATTTTAAAATTTATTTTGTGAGTACACAGTAAGTGTTTTGTGGGAAACTGGGAGAAGGATGGTCTGGCTGCTGCTGGAGACTGCAGTTTGAGCCAGGAACAGTTGCAGCTCCAAAACAATCTTCCTGGATGGCTGGCATTGCCTAGAAATATCCTGAGTTTCTGCTCAATGCCTGTGCGAAAGCAGCTGAGTGGCTTTGGTACCCCCCCTTCTGTCCCTTGGCTCCTCTGAGGTGAGACCACACCTGCAGAGCTGCCTCCAGCCCTGGAGCCCAGCACAGGAAGGATCTGGAGCTGCTGGAGAGAGTTGGGATTGTTCAGCTAGAGAGAAGAAGCTTTGAGGTGACCTAACCGTGGCTCTCCAGTGCCTGAAGGAGCCTACAAGAAACATGGAGAAAACTTGGGACAAGGGCCTGGAGTGCCAGGACAAAGGGGAATTTCTTTCTCCTGACAGAAGGTGGGGTTAGGTTGGCTATTAGGAAAAAATTCTTCACTGTGAGGGTGGAGAAGACCTGGCACAGGTTGCCCAAAGAAGCTGTGGTTGCCCCATCCCTGGAAGTGTCCCTGAGGGTTAGATGAGGCTTGGAGCAGCCTAGGCTAGTGGGAAGTGACCCTGCCCATGGCAGGGTAGGGAACAAGATGGACTTTAGGGACTGTCCCACCTAAACCATTCCATGATTCTCTTACAGGCCTGACAAGTACACTGCCCTTCAGAGAGCAGGCCCAGAGATCTTAACTGTTCTGCAGTGCCAGAATAACCACAGGCACGAAGCAAGTGAACCAGATATGCCAACATGGGATCTGTGTGTTCTCCTCCTCTCTCCCCATTGACAATCCCTGAGTTGGAACAGTACAAACCCCACATTTCTGTATGAACTGAGCCACCCTGAGAAAAACTGGTTCTGTATGATGAGAAAAATGGCAAATTTATTTGCTTAAGGTTTGAAAGATATTTATGAGCCTTGGTACAGAGGAAATTTCATCTCTGAACAAAGCCTTACACACCAGGTTCTTTGTGAACTGCCTGAAGCCCTTTGCTGTAATTATTCATCTGATTTGCACAGGGTGGATTGGGCACAGCCTATTCCTCCTGACAAACTGAGCCTGACTGCTCCAGCAGTGCTCTTTAAGCCTTTGCCTCTGTGCTGGAAAAGCTGCATCAGCCCAGGAAGGGGAGATCTGAACTCAGCTGGTGCCAGCAGCCTGTGCTGTTCTGGGTGGGAACTACGGTGGCAAAGCCACAGCAGAGGGAAACATCTGATGGAACCAGGCAGGTCACTGCTGAGTTACAGAGTCCCGTGCTGCTGACAGGGCCATTTTTTTCTAATGGGACTTAAGACTGGAGCTCTCACCTCCCATTGTGTGTTAGCACTTTTTGCAAGGGATGAGAAATTTGGTAGCTGGCCAGGTTCCAGCCCACAGTAAGTTCTTATATTTTTCCTGCTGAGATTCCCTCTGCAATTCCAGGGACAGAGAGTGCCTGACTCTTGTTATTCTGGAGAAGGGAAAACTGAGAGGAGACTTCAAATCAGACTCAAAGTCTGCCCTTCCCAAGGGCAGCTCTGATCCCTGCTCAGGGGCAAGGACCAGGGAATGGCTGGAGCTGTGTCAGGGAGGTTGAGGTTGGATATCAGGACAAGGTTCTTCCTCCAGAGGGTGCTGGGCACTGCCCAGGCTCCCCAGGGTATGGGCACGGCCCTGAGGCTGCCAGAGCTCCAGGGGCGTTTGGACAGTGTCCTCAGAGACAGGCTGGGATTGTTGGGGTGTCTGTGCAGGGCCAGGACCTGCACTGATGATCTCTTGGGATATCCCACTGTAATTGTTAACAGAGATACAGCAACTGTTTAACCTGTTCAGAAAGGGCTGCACTGCAGCAGTAAAACCCTCACTGAGTATACACGTGTGTGAGAAGGAAAACATATCCTGCTCTTCTCCCACAGTAGCTCTGCCTGGAATCTGAGGGAAAGCCTGCCCTTTTGAAGCAAGGATCATATCAGTTCCAAACAAGAAATGGTTTTCTCCCAGTTGACTGAGTGATTAGGAAGGTGCATTTGTGCCCTGATGCCAGCTTTGGAAGGACTCTTAGGACATTGTCTCCACAGTTTTGAGGTCAAATTATCAAATGATTCAGAAGTATAACTTTAATTTCAACCTACATATATTTAATGTGAAGAACTTGGCACTTGTGAGGAGATTCTAAAGGTCTGGATGCTCTGAGTGAAAAACAGCCCAGGGATCAGTAAGAACAGGCACTTCAGGAAAAGAGAGTCTGTGTGAATTTGTTCTTTAGGGCTGGATATGTGTTTTGACTGGGCTAGAATTTATTTTCTTCGCAGAAATAAAGGCTTAGTGGGGGTAAGACACTATTTCTGTGCCCTATGCTTTACAAATAGGAAACCAAGCTGTCTTGGAAGATTTCCAATATGAAGCAAATGCGTGGACAAAGTAAAGGGAAGCCCAGTGCACAAGTTCAGCAGTCAAACAGATGTTCAGGCTCTTGCTGATCATAGGAATTTGTTCATTACCTTGGGCTTAGAACTGTTGCAATGCAAACATGATGCTGTGGGCATTGGGAATTTCAAAATCAGATATCCAGCCATGACTTTTTTTACTGCTATTACTGGACTACTGGGACAAATTTTGTACAAGTCTTGGGCATTGGAAGTCATCTTTTGGTTAGCTCGTTTGCTTTCTCATATTCTTTTAAAGAAGTCTGCTTCTAATTGCTGGAAGGGCTGCATTGTTTTCCAAACTGCCCTTGGAGGCTCACTTAAAAATTAACATGGATTTCCACAGTGCTGATGGTAACGTTGGGTGCTGGATTCCCTCAGCCCAGCTTTGTCTCTCTGGATATGCTGAAGTCTCTGGTCACGATGTACTGGGATTTTCCAGCATCCGTTTTGCCCATCAGACATGGCCTGGCTGCTGCCAGCTGAGCCTGAAGAGCAGTAGAGCTTCATGTTGCCAACTCTTCCCACACATCTTGTGGTGCCAAAATTATAGAATCATCCTGATCAGCAGAGTGACATGGGATAACCCATTTTCTTCGATGAAATGTTTGATATTCTCATGAGTTCCTCTCCACCCTTCAGTAGAACTTCATTGAGTGACTGAATTTCCATACATAGGATCTCCTTGGCATGGATTCCTCCCATTTCAGTGGTTTTATTTCCCTTGTGTGTGTACCTAATTTTACAGATCTTTCTCCTTGAGATGACAGAATACTTTCTTTATCATAATTAAGAAAATGTTTTTGGATGATTATTCTGGAAAACAGCATTTACCTCTCAGTGGAAATGATTATGCTACACTACTTCTATTGAAAATCAGGGATATTTCATATTCTGGGGACAAGAGGAGACCTGGGGTTTAGTTACAAGAGCACAGTGAATTTGGCAGGGAGGTTCAGTGTAATGCTGCTCAGACTGCCTATGAGAGCAGCAAGTCTGGAATGTGTGCTGTGCAAGCAAGGAATCAGAGAGATTTCAGCCCAAATTAATTAGCATTATGTAAGTGGAGAGAAAAGCAGAAATTTAAAGGGGAGGGAGACATCTGTTATGTCTCTGAGTTTCCAAGCTTGCCTGCAAATACGTCTCCTAGAAAGACAGGAGGATCTCCTGGAAACAGGGAGTAAGTGATGAGAAGCCGCTGACTGAAATCCAGAGGTCTGGTCAATGCTAATCCTGGCTCTGTCTCATGAGGGATGGTTTGCTCTTGCAGCTCTCTGGGATTATTTATTATTACATTATGATGGGGATTACATGGCAGCAAACTGACACCTCCCTGTCCTCTCCCAACAAATCCAAGCAGAAGTGGCAGTGTCTATCAGGCTGATGGATAAAATTCCCAAACACTTCTCAGCAGAACAAGAAGTTTTCTGTGATAACAAGAAATCCTTGCTGAGGAATGTGTTGTGTTTGCTCTGAGGTGCTGCTGGCAAAGGCACAGTGGCCCCAGAACACTCCTGAATATCCCAGGCAAAGAAGTGATTGCAGAGGCAAGGTGGGAGGTAATGTTCCAGCAATTTGGAAATCACTGTTGGGAGTTATGATGTTTAGCTAAGGAAACACTTCTCTGAAATAAGACATTAAGGCAGACTGACTCCATCTCCCCCCACTGCTTTCCTCTGGTGGAATCTATTAAAGTGTGTTGTGAGGAATAAAAGGAGTGAGGTCAGGTCAGGCTGCATGGCCGGGGAGGTCAGACAGGGTTAAGCAGTCAGGTCACATTTCTGTGTCTTCTGTGGTTCTCCAGGAATTTGAGGTCACTGTTTAGAAACTGCTATTTGACCAGCTGTTGGTAATTTGAGCATTACACAAGAGCAAGTGAAGTCAAAGATGATTCTTGGAGGTGAATGATAAGTAAAAAGAGGAATGAATGGAACATCGATGCATTAAAAAGTTAAATCCACCCATCTTTTGTTTTATTCCCATTTCAAATAAACTGTCATGGTTAGCTGACCTAGAAACAAGGACAGTGTGTATTTCACCCTGCTTGAGAAATAAGTGCAGCAGAGGCCGTGTGTCTGGGAAAGGAGGACAGGCAGCTGAGAGGCACAAGGTGTTGTTCTCCTGCAAAAATTAACTTGTCACTTCAAAAGGGGCTGGGCACCAAACATGGACAAAAGCTACTTTGAATATCTGCTAAGAGATGGAGCCGTGTTGAAGGGCTAAGAATCATCTTTATCCAGTAATTGCCAAGTATTTAATAACTTTTTTTAAAAAGTACATTATTGTGAGGTGGTTTTCATCACCATTCATCAGGCTGGCAAATGGAGACATCGGGAGGTTAAATAACTTGCTAAAGGTCAGCAGGGACCAATGGCAGTGCTGGCAGCAGTACCTTGTGCTGAACCTTCCCTGCTGAAATGATTGGCTCTGAAAGAAAGGAAACTCAAGGGCCATAAATTAACTGCTCTTGAATGATGGAAATGCCAGTAGAATCAAGTAAGAGGAGAAAAACCTGGCATCAGCAGCTTAGAGAGGGGAACTTAGGGATGGATTTCCTATTCCCAGGGGAATGAAAGAAGGTGGAGTAAAACCATGTTTGTTTAGGGGTTTTATTACTTTTTGTTTGTTTGAATCCTGAATAAGAATTTGGCTCAGGTATCCCCAAATCTCTCAGTCTTTGCAGGCCATTTTCCTTACAAAGTTCTGATTTTCAGGCCTAAAAGCAACAACATAGATGGAAAAGCAAATTCCCTTGAGACTGTTGGTTCATCAGTGAGTTCTCCAGGAGAGATGCATGTGGCTCTCTAGCCCCTGCCATCCTTGTTTTGGATCTTCTGCTCTTGAGTTCTCCAGCACTGGTAATGGCTCTCCAGTAGAGGTAATGCTGAGAAAGCCCCAATGTAGTGGGGAGCAGAGGGAATCCCCTGCCCCTTCATATTCAGTAAACAAAAACAAGTTGTGGAAAGAAGAATTTATTTACAGCCCAGCAATACAAAGTGAGTTTCAAGAAGACAAATTTTGTTTCAGTTTTACTGAAACTGTAAGGACTGACTTCCCTGGTTATGTCACTCCGGAGTTTGTACTCCAGCTCAGAGTTCCTACTCACCATTCTCCTCTACCCACTCCTGCTTGGCAGTTCTTCCTCTGAGCATTGAGTTTGGAGCAATGACAGATTTCTGAACAAAACAGCAATTTCTCTGCACTGTGATTCCCACAGTGTTCTCTGATGCACCTGCACCCCTGGAGTCTGAACATTTCTTACCCCTTTGGGCAGGAATGGCTTCTTTGGAGTTGGGCTGGAGCTGGAGCAGAAGGGGAAAGCCCAGTAAAATGCCATATTTATTTAAGCATTCAATGATCTTACAGTGTAAATTAATTGTATATATCATAAAATTGAACTACTACAATAATTTTATAGGGAGTGAGTGTTTTAAAATCATTTAAGCCTAAACACATTTAATTCATGGCAGATTTTCTGTTTTCTGGGTGCTGAAAATGCCCCTCTTATAGGGAACAAAAAGAATCACAAAGCTGATACTACAATAAATTTTTTATTTTTCTGCTTTACAAACAAGGGAGCAACCTTATATGGATATTTGGTGATGGAAGGGTTGGAAAAGCAGGGTTAGAGAGGTAAGACTTTGAAGAAGGGCAATTTACTGACTAATCCTGAGGCACAGATCCTCCCCAGACATTTCACCCTGCCAAGGCAGCTTCTCCTGTAGTTTGAGGTTTGTGATCAGCCTGTGCTCTGCCTCTAGAAAACATCTGTGTGAATTCTTTTCTCTCATCTATTTGGGAAAGAACAACACAAGTCAAAAGTTGGTGATGAATCCTGGTGTTTTCTATGTGTCGATAAATCAACCACTTTACTGTTTTCCTTTGAGTTATGAAAAACTGGAAATGTAGATACTCCAGTCCCACTGCCTTATTTTCAGTGGCTCGTTAATGATGTGTACGTTGGGTTTTCCTCCGTAACATGAACAAGAATAGTTCATTTAAAAACAACACAGGCAAATGCACTCTTTTTATAGCAGGAGGGGGAGGGATAAGTGTCAGTCAAGACTAGTTCCAAATATGTCTCCAACGAGGCCTCCTACAGAATCAGTGATACTGGCTGGGTGCCATCGAGATTACTCAGGGCTATAACTCTTTAAACAGTGTTTGTTATGGATTTCCACAGGAGAGAGATTTACCAGGGAAGAACAAACAGATCCTGCTACCGGGTTTCCTTTTGCTCTAGAGAAGTGCTCTCAACTGTTTATAGTGTTGCCTCAGATTTTTCAGAGTAGTTTCACTTTCTGGGTATTGCTTTATCCTGCTCCATTTGTGGGGATGTGGAGTACCTGAAACAACTCACCTGGATTCCCCCCTGGATTCCCATGTTTTCTGAGGGGGGCTCTTCCTCAGCCTCAGCCAGGGGTGTGCAGAAGGCTCCTAACTCCCTCCAAAAATGTGTGACTGGGAGATGAGCCATGCTTGGAAGTGCTTTAGCCTCTACAAACACACAAGCCTTTGAATGTAAACCAGTATTAAGCTTCAGAGTTATTCCAACAATTTCATTCTCTGGTTCAGCCTGGGAAATGTTTCTCCAGGGTACAAGCGCCCTCAAATCCCCATAACTGGGAAATGGCCTCAAGTTGCACCAGGGGTTGTTCAGGCTGGACGTAAGAAAAAATTTCTTCACTGGAAGAGTGGTCAAATATTGGAACAGACTCTCCAGGGCAGGGGTGGAGTCACCACCCCTGGAAATGTTCAAAAGAGACTTGTGGGGGTTTTGTGATGTGTTTTAGTGAACATGGAGGTCAAAGGTTGGATGTGATGACCTTGGAGGTGTTTTCCAACCTTAACAATTCTCTGATCCTGCCAACTTCCCTACCTGTTCTTTGGAGTAGGAGTGTTGGGGTTGTACATTCCAGGGCTGGAATGAATCTCCTGTTCTTGTGCTTAAATGATGCAAAAAACTCAGTGTTAACTTGGGGATGAATTTCAATTGATGGCAATTCTTGATTTTATGATAACTTCAAGATGTTTGCCCTATGCAGGAATTTCTCGTATGGCTTGTCCTTGCTTTTTGGCTTCTCTTGAAAAAAATTGTGTGAATTATTTCTTAAGGTTTACATAACTCTGGGTTCCTTGAGCATTTATTCAACATAAACCACAAAGGGACAAACCAAGTCCGTGGACAAACCAAGTATTTTAATAATTCATAACGTTTTTAAAAATGTGCATCTGATTATTTTTGGGGGCATCCCTACATGACATTTTCCATTTTTACAGATTCTAGGCTGACTTTTTTCTCACATGAAGAGCAGTGTAGCCTTTTTTTGGTGCTGAGAGGACAGAGAGATGGAGAGTAGTGGTGGCAGTGGAGGGATGGGAATTGCAGGGACTGAATGTCAGTGGTGTTGCATGTGGTAACCGTGGCAGAAGAAAGCACAGGAGAAGAGCATGGGCTAAAGGAGAGTGTCTGGGTTCAGGCTGGAACTGGGGGAATCCAGAAGGATTCAGGACACCATCAGGAAATACAGGGACTGTGTAGTATTAGAGACTGGAAAAACTTCTGGGGAGCAGAGAGGCATCACATGAAACAAGATGAAAACTGAGTGACTGCACAGGGGAGGCTCCAGCCTGGCCAGGCACTTGGGATTTGTTTCTCTTTTGCCGCCTGTAATGTTGAGGCCAATGGCCATGAAGGCAGGGGCCTCCTGCTCTTGGGTGTATCTCTGCTTTTACAATCCTGTCAAGCAGCAGTAATGTAGAGAAGCCGCTGGGTGGGAGCTGTTCTGACAGTAATTAAAACTGTACTGACAATTATAAGGAAAAATTCAGCTATTCTGATCTCAAAAAGGAACTTTAAATAGGAGAGATGTCTGTTCAAATGTGTCAGTCAAACAGCAGTGCTGGGTCTGCTCCTGCCTGACTTATAGACCTATTAAAATGTACAATAAAGACATGGCAGTGACCAGGAGAATCCACTCATTTCACAAGATAACCAAAGCCAGCCCTCAAATAAAACAGTGTGTGGCTGATCTTTCCATTCCACCACTGTTAATTCTCTGATTTCAGGGGGAATGCTCTTGGCTCGAGCACCACACTTGTACAGGAGCACAGGTCCTCTGTTCTCTGCCTGCTTCGTGTGTGGCAAAGGGATCTGCTGTGAGGTGTCTCTAGTCCTTGCCTCGCCTGAATCACAAGAGGCTTCTCTAATCTCTCTCTGGGAATTTTGATACAATCTATTACCTACAGCCTGGTGTGTGAAAAGCATTCATGAGAGGCTGGCAGAAGTAAAGCACTGCAGAAGGGTGAAACTCCTGCCTAGTGTACCTTCTTGGGAAAGTTCAGCCTTCCAAGGAGCCATCACACCTGTCCCATTCCTCTGCATGGCCAAAGGCAGGGCTACAGGGAGTGGCACCACTCCTTAGAGTGTTTGGGGTGTCTGGAATGGTGAACTTCAGAGCCCAGGGTGATTAGAGGACAGCCTGCATGAAAAAAGTGTATCCAAACACATTGGGAAGGGTCAGAGTTCATCCCTGAACCAGGTAGGACAGAAGATATTTTACCATAGTCATTCTTCTGGCAGCTCCATGTGGTACAGCCAATACCTTGCTGAGCTTCAAGGGCAGAGCACACATTTGCCTCTGGAGGAGGACATGCACATTCTAATCCCACAAGAACAGCTGCTTAATTAATAAAGCCATGAGGAAAATTTTGTCTGGCTTTTTTCTTGCTTTTCTGACTTCAGGGTTGATGAGGCTGAGGAACAGACAACTACACAGAAACTGTTTGCTGCAATGTCTTGGGACCTTCCAGTAGCAGAAAACGTGCTTTTTAATGGCTTTTTTGTAGGAAAAAGAAGTTGTGCATCTGTACAGAGTTCACAAGCACTGTGCCATTCCATACAGGCTTAAAAGAATCACAGAATACGCTGAGCTTGAAGGGACCCAAAGGATCACAGAGTCCAACCCCTGGCCCTGCACAGACACCCCAACAATCCCACCTGTGCCTGGGAGCACTGTCCAAAGGCTCCCAGAGCTCTGGCAGCCTTGGGGCAGTGCCCATGCCCTTGGGAGCCTGGTCAGTGGCACTTGAGTAGCTCCTGCCACGTTAAAAGCTCAGCATTGAGTAGCACTTGGGCCATGTCACTCTGCAGAAGGAAAACATTAGAAAGTAGGTCGTGGAAATAATCCTGCTGGTTCCAGCATACAATAGGGTCAAAAGTTCAGAGGGAGCTGGGGAATGCAGACTTTCTTCTGCCTGAGTGCTGGAGACAAGGTGCTCTCTCTGAGGGGTACCTGAAGGATGATTTCTCCTGAGTGGGACGTAGACATCAATAAAAAATGTAACATTTGCAGAACCATTTCTTCCCTGGAACTTGGTGTCTTCCTTCCTCTCTGAAGTTCTCTGGAGCAGAGTGGGCAGAAAAAACTTGTAAGGCCTCTATATTCAGATGTGCAAATCCTACATACTGGAAATACATCCAGGTTTCTGGACAGCTCTGTGATGGTTTTCTCATTTTCAGTTAAAGAATTCATACACAGAATGAGAGAGAAAATGAGAAAATTGGATGAGGATCAAGTTTAAGATGAATTTTGGATTAGAAGCTGTGGGTGTAAATGTTTTTCTCTCTTTTTTTCTTTTTTTTTTTTTAATTACTGGTTAAATTGTCTTTGAATTTCAGGTGGGATATTCCTGCAATATTTTGGCTGCTCCTTTCCCAGGGCCAGGATGTAGAATCCAAATCCATGCTGTGGACTTGATTCAGAACTCAGATGTCTTTCTGATGTTTTGATACAGTCATTTGTATCCATGATTATAGAATCACAGAATCATGGAATGGTTGGGTTGGAAGGACTTTTAAAATTCATCCATTTCCAAACCCCCTGCCATGGGCAGGGACACCTCTCACTATCCCAGGCTGCTCCAAGCTCCATCCAATCTGGCCTTGGACACTTCCAGGGATGGGGCAGCCACAGTTTCTCTGGGCAGCCTCTGTCAGGGCCTGCCCACCCTCCAAGGGAAGCATTTTTTCCCAGTATCCCATCTAACTCTGCCCTCTGGCAGCAAGAAGCCATTCCCTGTGTCCTGTCCCTCCAAGGTGTTGTCAATAGCCTCTCTCTGTTTCTTGCTGACCCCTTCAGGCACTAAAAGGCCACAATCAGGTCACCCCAAAGCTTCTCTTTCCCAGACCGAACAATTCCAATAGTCTCAGCCTTTCCTTGTAGGAGGGATGCCCCATCTCTGGACTCACTCCAACTGCTCCATGTCTTCTCTACTTGTGGTCGAAGCAGAAACTCTCTGAAAACTCCCTGGGAACACAAGGACTCCCCTCTGACCTCGGTGTCGGTGGCACACAAATGACATAAACCCAGGAACTGGGAAAACTCGAGGGTAGGATAAGCATAGGATAGGACGGCACTGCCCAATCCTCCTGGCTCCTGAGAGGTGCTGGTTTATGTGTGTCCCCACAGGAGAGATGCACATAAACCATCATGTTTAATAACTGTCAGTGGATCACTCCTCCATGAAATAGCTTAAGTCCTTTCAGATCCTACTGCCTCCACAACATCCTGCATCAGTGAATCCCAGTTTCAATTATAAAGAAAAACCCTTGTTTTGTCTAGTTTATAACAAATTTATCAGATTTCTTCACCATGGCTCCTTAATCACTGTAATGTGAGAAAGAGCAAATAATAATATTTCATCCATTTTATCCAATGCACTTGGGATTTACTTCTCTATCTTCATTTTCTTTTCTCTGAGCTGAAGATAATGAGTTAGTCCAGATTTTGTCACTGATGCAGAGTCCTTGCCTGCCTTTGCTCTTCCATTTGTGTGCATGTGAAATGAGGACAACACTCCCCACACCTTAATTGGTGCTTGTAAAGAATGTAAGGACTATTACACAGAAAAGAAGTTATTGTAGCACTCCAAAGGCTGCTTATAAATTAATTCACAGGGATGAATACAGATGACTTGAGCATAGTTTGGTCATTCTCATTCACAAATTGATTTTCTTACAAAATACAGAGATCAATTAGAGAAATAATCTTTTGCAAATTTGGTCATGTACATCATACCCAGGACATACACCCAAAATTCTCTTGACTCTGAAATTTGAATATTTGCATGTAAGAAAGGTATAGAGTGAGCCCATTCAGAACTGAGTTTCAGTATTAACTGAAAGAAGAGTCTCCCACATCTTATTCATCGCCTGCCTCGTGACTCACTGCTCTTGCAAGGCATCCATCATTCCTGGACCAAATGAAAGGGGAAGTGTGTAGTATTTCTTAAGTCATTTTAGCATAATTAAATTTTGATTTGTCTCTTTCAAAATCCTTTTTCCCTTGCTAAATCTTAGAAAGAGAGATTACTACAAGAGTTTAAATGGCAACTTTCAAAGTCCTACCGGGTTCTCTTCTGAAGGGTTTGTCTGTAGCTCATTTTTTAATCTTGAAAGCCTCTTTTTCCCTTTCAGATTTTCTGTGCAGATCACTTTGTTTTACTTAATGTAAATACTCCAGCAAATTTCAGAACCAAATAGTGATGGACGTGATTAGAATCAGAGCTTTGTTAAGTAGCATGAGAAGATCCTTTATTTCAGCAAGGGAGATCTATCACCTCGCTTGCAAATTATCTCATGCTGACAGAGTGAAATGTTCTGTAACCTGATGAAAACAGAACATGATCTAACTGTATTGATACAGGAGGGGAGAAATGCACACCGTGTTCAAAACAAGTATGTCAGGAAGAGTTCCTTCTTCCCCTGTTTTCATTTTCTGAGGCAGAGTGAGGTAATTGTTTCCCTGAGAGAAAAGTGCAGGCAGTGCTGGGTGGATAGGTGGGTTTTACTTCTTTGCTCATTAATTGACAATTCAGGGTCTATATAAGAGGGATGAGGAAGAGCTGTCTCATACAGAAAACATCACAGAATGCCATCTTGTGAAATTGGACACTGAACACGCCGTAGAAGCCTTTTTTCCGGGGAACTGATGGATTGTTTACAGGCAATTATTAAGACTATGTCCCTTCCCTCCAGTGCTTTTGTTGTCAGGGCCAAAATTCATTTCCTGTTACACCAAATCTCAGATTAAGTCATTATCTACTTCATCCAAGCCAGAGAGAGTCTGGATTTATACAGGAGTTTTTGGGAGGAATGTTGGCCTAAATATACCAACAGAGGAAGGAAAACCCAATGGTGAAACACAACACCTTTCAGCACTGATATAAAGCAAAATTATCTGGGTCTGTGGTCTTGTTTACTGCTTTGCTGGGTACACTGCTTTGCTCAATGGATGCCAGGATAAGTTGCAATTCACAGACTCAAGTGCCCACATAAAAATCTGTTTAGATGTCTTGAGGTCAGGTGGGGGAGGTGTTCAGAGCTGGCTGCTCACACACAGGGTTTTACAAATATATGAACAATATCAGTAAATAATAACAATTTATTGCTGGTGCAGGTTAAAAGAATCATCATCTTCAAACCAGTAGAAAAGGAGGAGCAGGACTGTCTGAAATAGGAAAGGCTGTCCTTTGCCACTCTCCCCACAGATTGTTTGATAGTGCACTTGAGGCTGAAGCCTCTTTCATAGACTCACTGTATTCAATTTTCAAAGGCAGTTTATATGCCAAAGCAAATTCTTTTTGAGTTCTGTGGTCACTGACACACCAAAGCTGCCTCTTTTACTGCTCCACCACCACACTCCTCACTCCAAGCCATTGATACAAAACACTTTTGTACTGAAGAAACCCATTTCCAGCTGAAACAAAACACCAAGCTTCCACCACTTACTGGGGAAGCAGAAGCAGCTATTTTTCAGATCATCAGGTGTATCAGTAAATGTACCTACTCCTTGTCAGTGTTTGTTAAACCTATACTTAAATTGGGCTTTGAAATGGCAGAAAATTATATGTTGGGTTTATCATTAAGGGGGTGGCAGGGGAGAGAAGGACAAAGCACTGTCTGGAATAGGAATAAAGAAAAAGGAAGGGTTTTATTCTTCAAACACTGGTTGTTGCTGTGAAAATGGAATGAAATGTTCCATACCCCTATGCTTGTCTTGGCCAAATGTGTTAAATCTGAAATTTATCCCAAAATTTGAGTGAGGGAGAATGTGTTTACCCACATCTTAATTCTTGCTGTAATTTCAGCATTTAAGTTTTACATTGCATTCTCTTCTTGTTCTAAACTGACTGATATGACTGCACACTGTTCCTATAAAAATAAAATCTCTGTTAACTTCTTTGATTATAGTTTGTTCCTGAATGGTGCTGGCTTTTACCATATCAACAGTGAAGACTTACCTTTACACATTAGGTCAAGCTTCACAACTGGTTTTGAAAATTAGAAAAAAAAAAAAACAAAAAAACCCTGTGTCATCACTTCTAGTCTTAGAAACATGTGTGGGAACAAAAATATTTAAAAATTTAAAAAAATAATTTAGAAAAAAGTATTTTTAAATTACTTTGCAAAGTGGCAGGGCAGTTACTCGTCTTTTTCACTTTTAAACTCCTCAGTTCTGTATTACCCAGATGATAATTTTCTGCGCTTGTATAAAACAAAAATAGTTTTGCTCTGGAAGATGAGATTTGGCACTTAGGGCAAAATTCCCCTCTCCAATCTGCAATGCAGATGCCGTCGCCGCAGAGCAGATTCCCAGTGCCTTCCTGCATTCGACTCAGGCACAAAACTGCCCTGACCTCCATGGGAGCTCCATGGAACGGCCACAGGGGAGAATATTTCCCTGATGTACCTCCCATGTCCAGAACCAAGTCAGGACAAACACGGAATTCATGCTGGGAGGAGCCGTTTTTAAGCTGGTTCTGCTATCAGGAGATTTTCTTGGAACAACTGAGCACGGTCTGGTGGAGAAGCTGGGATTTTGGCGGAGCTTTGCACAAGTCTGTGAGTCGTTTCCCTTCCCTGAATCGAGGTGACAGCTCTGCAAACCTACGAGAGAAAATTTGCCATCAAACCCAAATCCTGGCAGCCTGTGTTGTGAGCAGGAAGAATTAATTTCCCCACGGTGCTGCCCTAAGGTTCCTTGTGTCCTTCCATTCCTTCCATCCTACCGCTGTCCCCCCAGCCCATCCCGTCTGTCACATGCCTAAGATAACATGGAAAAATCCTGCAGGGAGCAGAGCCTCGGGATGGAGTGGATCTGAATCCTTTTGGTATTTGTTCTGAGGAAGGTCCCTTCCCCTCTGGAGGGAGGATGAGCTAAAGCCAGCCCCAACTGCTGGTTCTGTGTGCCTCGAGGCAATGAAAGCAGGATTTTCTCTTTAAAGCACTGCTAATTAGAATGAATAAATCTAATGAAATAGCAACAGTGAATATTAATTGAAATAACTCCCCAAATCTCACCTAGATGTAGTTGGAATTTTTCGGTTGTTTTTTTGGCTATAAAGTCATACAAATAATTTGTGTATGAACATCTATGTCTGGGAAAGTGTGAAAACCCAAAAAATCACAGATGTAGAAATTTCCAACAGAAATATTTGTTCAGCCATGTTGGAATCAATTTCTTACTTCTCTCTAAATCACAGTATTTGTGAAAAAGAGGGAGAAGAAAGTCACCTAGTCCAGGTTTCTGTGACAGATTTGGCAAATAATTGAAGGTACAGGGGGAAATTTTGAAAAATGGGTTTTTTTTAAATGAGATCTGAGACATCCTGCTAAAAATGAGTAGAGCCTGGACATATTAGTAGTTTTAGAAAATGTTATTTTAATGGTTTTGAAATGTTATTTCTCCTGGTGCAAGGACTGAAGTTGGTCCAGAGGAGTTCATGAAACAAATCCCTGACACTCTGCAGACAGAAGAAGCAGCTAAAGCCATGAAAATGGTTCTGGTGTAGTTCCTTCCAGTTTTCCAAAACCAAGATCTTACCTCTGGAAAACATGTTATAACATAAATCCATAGAGTTTGGGTTCTATGGAAGAATAGGAAGACTTTCTTTGCATCTTATTACTGGCTCACTACTTAAATTTCTGTCTGACTACTTAAAATGAATTTCCTTTATAGGACAGCAAATGTTAAATGTGGTATCACATACATCTTTGTCTGGAATTTTGTTCTTTATAGAGATGTTATTTTTAAATTTCTTGGATGATACAAGAGGCCTTTCAGTTTAAGAGCCTCACTTGGTTCTGTGGTTTCTGTGTTAGGTTGCTCCTCTATAATTTTTTTCATAACCTTGGGCAAGTCACTTAATACCTGCATTTCATTCAAACCCAAACTGGGTGCCAAGAGCTGGAACCTGCCTGTTAACTCTGCCTTCTTCACAGACTTGAGGAGTAGCCTCAGTAAGAAGGAAATTAATTAATAACATGTGTTCTGGGATTAAATCACTCCAAAAATTTCACGTAAGATACAATGGGATTAAATTATCAATATTGATTTAAATACATGGATGTTTTTAAAAGAGGAGGTGCTGTCTCAACATTAAAAAAGCTTCTGAGAGGTTTTGCCTTGCTTACGTGATTCGTATATTTTAAATGCAGTATTGATCTTTGCCATTCAGTGGAAATGAAGGGATAAAATTCTCTTTTTCAATTATAGAATAATATAAAAGTTATCACAATTATTTCAAAGCTTTTCCTTTCTAAGTTGTTATCAACACCAGTGCTAGAACACACCCCAGACTGTGGAGTGCAAACTTACCAGCTGCAGTGTCCCAAACCATCTCAGAGGGGTCTTCTCTGATCTCCCTGGACAGACTCTGTCCTGTGGGAGAAGTTCAGTGAAAATCCTGGTGATCAAGGTCTCTCCCAGACCATGATTTTCTACTCCCTGCCTGTTACTGCATTACACAGGAAATCTCCAATTTAGCCTCTAATCCTGGCAAACATTTCTTGGCCCATGTCACTGTCCTTTCATGTTGGCCAAGTTTAAAGGGGGAGAAGGAGGAGGCCAAAGATGAGCCAGCTGGTTTTAAACCCTTCAGTGCATTATGTATTCCCTTACACAGGGAGTAAAGACAAGCTCTGTGCCTCTTGTTTGCTTTCTGGAGAATGGCTGGGTCCTGTTTGGGCTCATGGTCTCTTGTGCTTGTGTCTCATGAGTGGTAGAGTGCCTAGAAACCAGGAGGGATAAACTGGTGCTCCCAAGGAAGTTGGCAATAAGGTTTGCTCTATAAAAAGAAACCTGCAGTTAGGTTCCAGTTTCCTATTCTGAGTCAAGGCAGGGTGTCAAGTCAGAAATTCCGACCCAGCGGGTCAGGAAGGATTCCAGGACATCTTGAATCAGAACTCCAATGTGTTCCCTTCCTTTCACCCTTTGGCCCAAGTCCCACTCAGATTACTACTCACAACTATTTTATTCAATTCACTCTGTGCCCGGTGCTTGGTGTGAATGCACAATGTATTTTCTAAAGGCTGGAGCTCCTCTTCATGTCATAACTGGCTACTCTTGTTTCTCCTCTACTTACTCTGCACATGAACAGTTCCCCCCCTCCCCTCAGAAGACAATTTGTACCTAAACCAGAGGAGACACTGAACTCCACCTTAAGCAGTAAGTGGACTTGCTGTTCCCAGTGACCTAACTCCTGATATTTCACTTGTAGATTATTTGGGTGGTGATTTTATTCCATACTTATTTCTTAATAAGAATTATTTTGCTAAGGACTTAGATGACTTTATGGAAAAATTTGTATTAAGAACTTATCTTACCTATCTTTCTGGTTTGTGCTTGGCAACCTAGGTGAAGAATAGGAAATATTTCTCATAGTTGTCATTCTCAAGTAGTGCTGGCTTCCAACTATAAGGTCACAAAAATAGTATAAGAAACCATAAATTATATGTACTGTGTATAACACATGGTTCTGTGATATTTTATAATGAGAAGAAGTGAAAATTTCAAATCTGTCTGGAAAGAAGACAAAAGATAAAATAGGGAAATCACTTGTAATGTAGAATCACTTAAATTTGGTGAAAAGGGGCCAGTGGGACACACTTACCTGAATGGTTTTACTGAACATTTATCGAATCCCACCCTCCTGGTTTCCTTTCCCCCAACAGGACAATAAATGAGCTGACAATGGGATTTCTTTCTCTCCACAATTCTGCAAGCAGCACAAGGATGAAATGTCCAAAGGCAAAGATAACACAGTAATTAGCAAAGACAATGGACACCTAAAAAGAGAAGAAAAATCTGAAAGGTTTTTCTAAAAAGAAAATTTCCTTGCAGGTGAGTGGAATTCGTGGGATGAGCCCATTCCCGATGGTTTCACTCGTTCTGTGGATCAAAGAGATGTGTTTGTACAGGGCCTCAGTTGTCCTTAGGTAAAGCAGTCAGTGGCAAAAGAAGGCAAAATAAGTCTGTGCTTTGCTCATTAGGCTTCAATAATTCTTCTCTTTTGCCCAATGTAACTCTCAGAGTGCTGCACACTGGGCTGTCATCAAAGCAAGGGTGGGGAATGCTCCACCTGGAGCAAACACCCTATAATTTAGTACTGAGGTCACTTCCATAGGACATGTGGGCTTGAACCTCCTTAGGGAGATGTTTCCCACTTAGCTGCTACTGGAGTGACAGGGGACATGGCCCCGGAGTCTGCCCAGAATGTTTTCTAAAAGGATCACCTCAGGTACCTAAACTCAAGGGCAATGATCATGGATGGAGCTCCAGTTCTGTGGGAGGGGAGCAAAGGTGGTACAGAGGTTTGCTCTTTGTACCTGAGGACCATGAGGTTTAAACCTTGCTGGAGGAGGACACTTCAAACACCCCCCTCCCTTCAGGCTTTCTACTGACACTTTGTCTCTGTGTCCATCTGCTGAAGAGCCAAACTTTCCCCACGTGTGTGCCAAGGCCATCCTGAGAGCACCGTGCCTCCCATTGGGCTGGGTGATGCACGAGCCTGACCCCACTGCAAGGTCTCCCTCAGCTCCAGACAGATGAACACCTCTGGGAGCTCTCAGCCTCAGACCAAACCAACCATCAGGTTCATGCCATCACCTCAAACTCTTGATCCTTTGCTACAATCTATCAAGCAGGTGTGAAGTGGTCAGGAATCCAAGATGTATTATTCCAGGTTTTAATGTGCAAAGGACAGAGAGTTTGGACAATGGAGAATCTATTAGGTTGTTTTTTTCCTTTGCCTGAGAAAGTCTGGATCAAAAATATGATGCTGTGCTGCAGAGACTCAATTCCCTTCCCCTCCAGGACAGTGGATGTTATTTTCCTTATTCCTCATTTGCTGGGCAGTTGCCTACAAGGCTTCAAACTGAGAGTGAGCAGGGAATGCCAGGCTTTCCTTCCCTGCCTTTGCTCCAGTACATGCAGGTTATTTTAGAGGATGATTCCTTTGAAGAAGAAACAATGAACTGTGTGAATCAAACGTTTTCACAGCAGTTGAAAACTGGAGCTTGGCAGAAAAAGGGAGCAGGGAAACATTAAAGACAGTGCAGCAATAACAGGCAGGGAGCAAAGAGAGAGATGGGGTAGAAGATAACCAGGCATAGGGTAGAGCACACAAGCTAAGCAGGAAAATTTAGATGAGGAAAGGAATGTGGAAAAATGGAGAGGTAAAGATTGAGAAATGTTTTGCCAGGTAAGCAAGCTGAGCTGTCTCACTTTGGGAAAAGGGAAGGTTAGAACTGTTGACTGACCTCTGATGAAATCTAACATATACTTTCACAACCTCTTAATAAGAGTAGTAAAGTAGTTGCATTGCATAATGGTCTGAAAAAGGGATATTGTAACATGTTCCAGCACTCTGGCTGAGCTGTCACTGCCAGGACACCAAACTCCTTGTACTGGGTATGCTGCCCTGGGGAGATGCTGCAGGTGCCTTCCACAGGGTAAGCTGTGCCCAAGCCTCACAATTTTGGTGTTTATTTCCTGGAATCTCTGTTGGGCTCCTATATGTCTTTTAAGTGCACGTATCTTTCATCTGTGTTTCTCTTATGGAGGTGAGAGAAAAGGTTTGGTGTCCAGCAGTCATGGCATAATTGAAATTTCAAGGCTTGAGGCTTTCATATAATTTGTTCAAGGAATTGAAGGCCTACGGCCAAGCATTCACAGCTGATCTGTGGGTTGGTGGTGTGAATGTCCCTATAGTGAAACCTGAAGAGGTGGGGTTTTTTCCTATTCTTATCCTGGAAAATACCCTTAAATCCCTGTCCCTTAAACATTTGCGATGGCCTCTCTGTGCATTCCAGACTTTATAGCTGGCTATGAGCTGAGGTGACCACATTGCCAAACCCAAAGACAACGGATACTTCCCAAAGGCAGAGCCTGGAGGCTCCCAGGCTGTGGTTTGCTCCTGTGGTGGAGGAGGACAAGGAGAGCATATGTTCAGGAATGATTCCACCTATCCCATTGAGTGCTGTATTCCTTTATTCCTCCTTTACATCACACTTGCCTTGTTGTTGTTGTTCATTTGGGCACAAAGTCTCCTACACCAGCAGTCCCATTGCAAATCCTCTGTAAGAAAGTGTTTTTTCCTCCTGATCCTGGAGGCACTGCTGTGAGAACCTGCTGGTGACAGCTCCCACAACTCTGCCCTGAGCTGGATGAACCCTGGGCTCAGGGAGCAAACCCCAGACCTGGAGCTGCTCCTCTTTTCCCGCAGGCGATCCCAAAACTGCTTCAAACCCCAGCAAATTTACACCGTGTGGTGTCATCTCACAGCCCCTGCCAGTGAATGCAAATGGCATAAAGAGCATGTGGAACAGATGGAATGAGACATGCACGTAAAGAATTAAAGTATTTGTGAGGGAATTTGGCAAGGATGTTGGAATGCTTCAAGCACTGTGTATGGGGGTGGAGGGAGGGAGCCCGGGATGAGTTGTGGGGGCCTCTATGATGGTGATCCATTTCCTTCAGAAACAGTATGTGACCTATTTCTGTAATTGTGCTAAACATAGCAACAAATATTCCCTTCTTCCCACCTTCCTTCGGGAAGCTTGACAACTTCTTTAGTTGGAGAAAATGTTTCCTTGAGGAAGAGCTGTGAGCTGCTTGATTTTGCATTGAAATATTAGATGACATTAAAGATAGCAAAGGGAAAAATGAATGCCTGGGTGGGAATGGGATGGCTTATTACAATCAGGGACAGCACCCTCACCTATGGGCAGTGCAGGGAACCAGTGAGTGGGGAAACAATCCCCAGCTGTTAAATTCACATACATGAAATGACTTGGAGTTTTCATTTTTAAATGGCTTTATGCATTGGCTCTGCCCAATTATTTCAGAAGTGACATTTTAGATTTTGAATACACACACAGAATGATATTTTTGAGTGGCTCATCAAATTGGAAAGAAACAGAATGAAATTTTATGTAAAAGAGATGAGAAAAGCCCCTGAGAAATGGAATAAAAACTATGGAATTCCGTAGTCTCTTTCCTTTTACAATTGCTCAAATCAAACTTGGTAATTCACATTTTTGACCAACTCATTGCATAACTTCTTCCTTAGAAGGTACCTCTTGAGTTCATGATCATGGCTTGGATTGGCTTTGAGCAGAGAACTCTCTATGCCACAGGTAGCACTCAAACAGATTAGGGTGACAGTTTTGTAATCTCTAATCTGTCTTTCTCAGAGAGGGGTGACAGAAGCCCTAAAGCTGAGGATAAATGTTCTTGTTCACTGTTCAAACAAAATATCTAAATTCAGAGATGGGAAAAGGAGCCTTCCTGCAGCCATAGGAAAAGCTGAAATATTAACTAAACAGATTTTTGAAAGAAAAAAGTGATGGGTTTTGAATAATGCAGGCCAGCAGTTTAGGATAAGGTAACACCTGATGGTTTTCATTAAATCCAAAACAGTTTTCGTGGTGCTACTGGACTTTAAAGGAAACTCCCAGCCAGTGAGTTTGCCCCAAAAGAAATCCTGGAACAACAATGTGAATAGAAGATACAAGTCAGGTTTCCCTTGATAATCATAAAAGGCTCAAATTACCTTCCTTTCCATCCCCAAAGGGGGCATAAATACTTCATTTATGAGATTGTTTACGCATGACTAATCTATTTCTACTTGCTAATTGTAATGACTAATGTGTGTTACAAGACAAATATTAGCTTGTAATAATACCTGAACAAGTAGATTTATAAGCGTTAAGCAAAAATACAAATAATTAGCAGAAGCTGACTGGCATTATCGTCTAATTAAGTGTAAAGACTCTTTCTATATGAAAGCAAAAGCCTGAAGATTTCTCAAGAAGCTGTAGGAATAACTAGGCCATGCTGCTGTTCTCTTGATAAAAGGGCAGGAGTCAGGTAATATTTAATTTTCATGGGAGCTACATTCAGTCACGCTTCCCCCACTGACGTCAGTGCAAGAAAAGCACTTTGGGCCTGTTCCTACCTGCTGAGGCCATATGTCCACTGGGAAGAATTTGGCAGACATCTCCAAGTAGAAGTAATTACAAGAGACAGGAGCAGTCCAGAGAGCAGAGTTTGGGAGTTATTTCTGCACTGCCCAACTCCCTGCCCACTGCTCCCAGAGAGGGAGCGCAGCTCACCAAGCACTGGGAGTGATACACAGACACACTTTTGACTTGGGCTGTGCTGCTCTGTTTAAATCAAACGTGAAAACTTTGCTTCATTAAAAGTGGGTTCTCTTTAGGTGAGGTGGAACATCACCTCACTTATTCCAGCCTATGGAATGTATTTCCATTTTCTGGAGATTCCATTATAAGGGGACATAGACTGAAGGGATTTTCCAACTGCTGCAATGTAAATTTTGTGTGCATGTCAAAGCATCACAGCTCATATTATATTTAAAAAGTGGATTTAAAAGGGCACCATTGAGTGTGATACCACCTGAAGGAACACTGAGGGCTCACAGGCCAGAGACTCCCATTGACTGTACCCTCCTTGCCTGAGAGGCAGGACTGGAGTAGTCCCAGACTGTCCTGGATGGAAAGATAGCTGGTTAAACCCAGGCTGCAGCCAGAGTACACACAGTGAGCAGGCAGCACACCTGTGCTGAGAGAATTTGACCTCCAGAGATACTTGGGACAGAAGTGTGACACTGTGACACAGGGGCTGAGAATTGATGGCAGTTGGCTCCAAAGGTACAAATTGGCTCCAAGGGTACAAATTGGATTTTGGCTCATAAATGGTGTCATTACCTCAAAAATAGTATTCTAGATTAACTTGTTACAGTAATAATGTAATTCTGCATTTAATATCTGTGAGTAGCGCCTAAAACATTTGACCTGTGTCGCAGACAGGCAGCCAGGACTCCTACCTGAAGCCACAAAGTGAGCTGAGGGTTGTGCTAGAATTGTTACCCAGCTCTCATGCTCCTGAATCCTTCCTTCTGTTTTGCCATGGTCCAAGGTTTCAGTGTTCTGGTAAGTGATTGGAATAGTTCAGACTGAGGGATAGGATGAGGAGCTCCTCGCTGGCAGGTACTGTAGGGACACAGGGGTGTGTCTGACCTTCAGCTGCAAATAATTCCAATGCCAGAGTGTAGACTGGGAATGTGCTCCTCCTGCAACCCTGGGGTCTGCACCCAGTTGTATCTTAGCAAAGATTTTGTGTATTTACAATATAAACAACAACAACAAGACAATGATTTGTGTACCTTCACTCAGTCCATCTCAGTGGCTTAATATTGAGACCTAGAGATTCAGTAGAATTGCTGTCCTCAGTTTCTCCTTTTACTCAAATTCTGCAGCTCTGATGTGAGTTTAGATTTTATACAAACATATTTCTTCCAAATACAGATTTGGAACACCAACTGTGTTTTGTCAAAATACTGTATTAGCTTGAAGGTGTAGAATAGAATTTAAGCCCTGCAGAGTGCTGTGATTTGTAACTTTGTCAATCATTTAAAACAAATCTCTGTTAGCAAAACCAAGCACATTTCAGAATAAGTTTGTATCCATCAAGCCCCAAATCAGCAAGTGCAAACAGCATTTGTTTCTGAATATGAGGAGGAGAGTTTGTTTAAATCAATGAGCTGGTCTTTGTCCAATTTAGGTCCATGTGCCAGAAAATTGAAGGTCACCTCTGAGTAGACTGGACCAGGATCTGCTGTGATTTTGGAAAATAAGGGGCTCATGTGAACTGTTCCCTCTTGGATCAGAGGTGAACCTTGGGGAGGCAGGACCAGGGAGCACTTTCCAGCCAGAACTGGGTCAGTGTTGCCCTTTCTGTCTCCTTTGCAGACCCATTCAAATTTTTATTTTTTCTTTCATATAAAATCTCAGTCAAAGATTTTCAGCCAAAGTGATTGGCCGAGTAGGAATGCAGGTATTAGTTCTGTTGTGTGACTTAAACGAGGCCAAGAGGCTGCAGGCTCCACACAGGAAAATAATAAATATCCCTGTGTAATTCCTTTCTTTGTATGTCAAGGAAAGACAAACATTTCAGTTTCTTCCTGAAATGAGTGTCAGAAAAACCCAAAAAAGCAATATTCGCTGGGATGCAGGAAAACAGAAGGCTGAACAGATATCTCTGAGCTGAAAGATAGGTTCCCTTTACACAAACATTTTAAGGCATGGATAGTTTCTTGAGTAATCAAGAAAGCAGTTGATTAAATTAAAAGCAGTTGAAATATTTTATTGTATACGAGAATATTATCTTTTAAGGTGAATATTTTAAGCTCTTGATAGTAGGAGTAGTAGCAAAATAGGATTTGCTCTGTAATTCCATTGTAAATTAGGGCATGGGAAACCTTAAAATCTCAGAGAAATGCATTGTTTTATTTAATGGGCTTGGAAACAGGGATGTCAACACAGGGCATCTCTGGAAGTCTTATGGCTCTAATTCCTTTATTCCTTCTTATAATTTCAGTGAAAGCTTTCAGCAAAACATTTATCTGTAGTTGATGGATCACTGAACGCTTACAGCTGAAAAAAATGAACATCAAAGATATCCAGTAAATTATTTTAATGGTTGGATCTTTACCAGAGTGAGCTTCGCCTTTTGCATGTTTTGTTTCCCATAAAAATACAGTTCATATGTGTTCTGAAGGCAGAATTTAGCCAGAGCTGACTATTTGCTTTGATTTACATTTCTTATAAGTGAGCTGTGAGTGAACTTGACAGCTCCGTGGCCGAAGGGAAGTCCTGATACCGAGGTTCCAGAACAAAAGGGCCTTAATGAGGTCAGAGTGGTAACAGAATGTAAAACAGAACATTTCTTATTCAATCTCATTATTACTGATGAGCCTCCACTGGGTTGTTCAGGCTCCAGTTCAGAATGGGGTGAGAGGAAGCAAAGGCAGAAGGAAGAACAGACCTAAATGTGAGTAATGTAGAAATTATTACAAATATTGCAATGTGTGTGCCTGAGTGAAATGCAGGGACATTGCCTTTGCAATTTGTTCAGTACACCTGACACTAAGCAGCTGGTTTCATCTGTGGATGAGTTTTTTCAGGGGTACGACCTGAACCTCAATCTCTCTTTAAATGGTGAAGTCCATGGCAGTGACATCAACTCCAAACCCTTTGCTCTCCATCCCATAAATGCTCACTGACTGCACAGCTGCTCTCCCCCTACAGACCCCTAACCTGCAGAGTGGTTTGTTCTCTTTTCAGTTTATAACATAACTTTGTACCCTCAGAAATCAAGATGTACAAAATGTGAGAGCACAACAATAAAATGTTTTAATTATGAGAAAAATAAATCTAGAGGGAAAAGAAGAGAAGAAATGGGCAATTCCTGTTAAATAATGCCTATAAGGATCTGAATTTGAATGAAAGAATCTGCACAGTGGTAGATAATGGCCTGAAGCTCAGAGCTGTTGCCTACAAAGTGTTTTTTATACCTTTCCAGATTGTGGTGACTGTTTCCACCTATGGATATTTGAAGGAGGAATTGTTGGAAGATAACAAAAGGCAAAGAGCTGCAATAATCCAGGCTCTGATGTGGTCATTGATCACAGACACGAGCCACAGTTTTTAGTCATCTTTTTTGTAACATTACTTGAGCATGACTTTCAAAACCCCAAAGATTTCTTAGAACTTACAAGAAAAACTTCACCTTATATTTTCCCACCACAGGAAAGGAAAATTATTTTTAGAATTTAAAAAAATATTTGGAGTGATGAATTTCATTTGCCCATTCTTTTCCTGCACTTTGTCCACAAAGGCCATACTGGCAGATTATTTCTTTGTTTGTTTTAATTTTAAACTGCAAAGTAAACCCTGTAAGTTTGGCAGGAGAAGCCCTTAGATATTTCAGTGCAATTCTTGTTTTTACAGCCATAAACACCTTCTAATGCCAGAGGGGAAGAGGACTTTAATCCAGATAAAATAAGATTCTTAAACTCTGAAAACCGTACTCAGATTTATGGGCCAATTTTAATATTTGGGCTCCCATGCCAAAAGCTGCACATTCCACATGTGCAGCACGGGGTGTTGCCTGGCTGGCTGATTCCAGGGTCATGGCACACCGAGCTGCATCACTCATCCAGAGTTATCCCACAACCTATTCCAACAAATAAACTCAGAGTTTTGTTCTCAGAATATGTTCGCCAAGTGTTATTTTCATATTTACTTTGCTTTTTAGCCTTAAATATCTTTTTTCTCTTGTAGTATTTTTATCCTGTATCTTATTTAACACCTTTTAATAAGCTGAATTCTTACCAAGCGAGCACAACAACATCTGAAAGATGAAATCTTTCTCTTTGATGGTATGAAACCATGACCCAACAGGCCCATCCTCTGCCTGCAGGGCTACTGGGAGCTTCATGTTAGATTATTAAATCCTTCAGAAACTCAGGTATGTTTATTCCTAATGCAAGGTATCTTGCCAAATCACCATTCTTTCCTCTTTTGAGTGCAAAAATAATTTACAATTTAAAAGTACTTGCCATTTTGCTTTGCCTAAATCACACTCACCTTTTATTCTTGTGTAGTTTCAGTTGTCATTGCTTCTCTCTGTCTTTCCAAGCAGCTCATTTGCTTTGGTTCTACAGAATATTTAAATGTGAAGTTGCAATGGTGTCTCACAGAAACCAACAGGACAAGCTGGAGCACAAAACTGTTCCTCACTTCCACTTGAAAATAAACTCCTTCCTCTGCCTTCCTTGCAAGGTCTCCTGGCCAGTTCTCTGTCCCACCTGAAGCTCCAAAGCCTCTGTGAAACATGGACCATTCTCATTCTCTCTTTAAAAAAAAAAGAGTGAAAACCTGTTCACAGATCTTGACACATTTTGACTGTCAAATGGGTCAGCATATAAAGGGCTGCCTGAAGCTTGATTTTTAAATCTTATCTCTATTTCCAACAACTTCTATTTTTTAGCATTACACTTGCTTGAAAGTAACAGTTTGCATTTACTACTTGCTTCATCCCTACCAGTTATACCTGAAATGTCATCTAAATATCACTGTGATGTAGGGAAGGAATCAATCTACTCTGCTCCTGAACTGTTTTTATCCTTTCATCCACAACCACATTTCTAGACATTTTTCTTGGATTCATTGCTGGCAGTTTAATCTTCACACAGACAAATTTAGCCATCCTTTTCTCCTGGCTGCCTCACACTTCCATCTCCAGTAAAGGCACCCAGCTACAAGCCTTGCTCTTTGGGATAAGTTGGGCACCTTTGGTGCCTTCCTTTCTTTCAGTGTTCCTTCTCTGTCCATCCCACTCCTCCCTGCTCTCACTGAGCTCCTGCTGCTCCTCCATCCGTGGCAGTCAGGGATGATCTCTTCTCTTTCTAGACACCACAGGATTGTCTATCTCCCCTTGCCTTCCTTTCCTGCCTCTCCTCTATCTCTTACAACACAGAGAACAAGCAGCTCAGATAATTTGTCTGTTTTTTGATAAAAATGCAGGAGCACATCAGCTTAGATGTTTCATTCCTGTCATTAGAACTCGAGTATTAATTTGAACTTTTTCTCTTCTCACTTTCCTAATGATGTGACCTTCGGTTAATGGAAGTCCTCCACAACTGTTTGCAGATTTCTTTCAACATTATCTTGGTGGTGGAAAAACTTCCCCAAATTGGCTTTCCAGGTCATTAATCTTTCCTCAAACTGCTCCATAATGGGCATTGTTAGTATAGGATCGAGACAAGCAAATAAAATAATTTTCAGGGAATTTTCATGTGTGTGACTGTCAGGGGGATGTGGAACCCTTGACAAGGCTGACATTCAAAGAGCACGGTCTGCTCACTGGCAGAACTTAAACACTGGGTCTGTGGACAACTGCTCTGCAAACAAACTTTTATTGATGTTTTTAATTTCCTTCTAGAAGTACCCATCCCATCAGAAAATCAATATCTTGTTTTAAAACTCAGATAACAATTTTTATTTTTACCAGGAGTAAATAAACCTGCTAATGCAGCTATTCCTGTATCTTAAAAAAATTGAAATGAAAATGTGAGTTTACAGGCGATCTGTATCAGTGTTTAAAAAAAGCACTATTGGATATTGGTTTGTTTTGTGAATTTTAAAATTATTTTTCTGTTAAAATTAGATGTTATTAATTAAGCCAGTGAATTAGTTTGGGTGGTTTTGTTTTGGTTTTTTTTTTCCTCTTAAGTCTGCAATTTGTGGAAGTAAATTTTTTTTGTTTAAGAACAAAATAATTTTGAGTTGTTGTTTATAAACACTTGAATAAAATATGTAAGTATTGAATTAATTGAAAAACACATAAGAAATTTATGCAATCTCATAAAAAGGGGACAATGAGACCACTGAGAACTTATCTGGAGTGAGGCTGCTTAGCTGTACTGTACCATGAGAATGTACAAAAAGAAACTACATAAATCATGGTCAAAATCTTCTAAAATTCTTTGACTGTTAATCCTTGCCAATGGGCTTGCTCACTTGAGTACAACTTATTTAAGGGCAACCTAAGATCAGGGGGCAAACAGAATTCTTTTATTTTTAGCTTTTTGCTGTGTAGAACAGTTGGAGATCACTTGCTTGTGTGGTATTCATAATTTGGGTTTCATATCATCCTCCCCTCCCTATTCCTTCCATTACTGGGGGGGCAAACACAGAAAACAGTGAAAATAACACATGATTAAATAAGACATGAGACAATCCTTAGTTGTACTGCAGCTGTTGGACTTCGTTCTAGTGAGTAACCATAATGTCCAGCTAAAATACATGGAAAAATCTGTTTCACCTGGAAATGAGTTGTCTTTGTCATGGAATGTCAACTGCTGCTGAGTTTTGACACGGACAAAGCTGGGATGAACTCCAATTCTGCTCCCGGTGTGAGCAGGGCCAAATTCTGCACCCAGAGCTGGGAGAGCCCTGTCTGAGCCTGCTGCTCCAGCCTGTCGTGTTCCTCCAGGAAACAATCTTTCCATGGATTTAATGTAGAGCAAAGGGGCCAGACTTTGGCACTAAACAAAGCCAAGCCCCTGTTTGCCATCCCATCTTTGCTGGAGGCTCCTGTGACACCTTTGTGTCTCCTCCCCCGTCTAGTTTGAAGCTTAAGCAGCACCTGCTGGTGAAAACAAAGGCTATGGAAGTGCTGAGCCATCCTCCTGGAAGAACAGGTTTCATCATTACTCTGAGCTCTGGGGAAGTTGTTGTAGAATGAAATAAGCTGGACTATCACTGTTTGGAGTAATTCTGTCAAGGTGAGGACTGGCTCACTCCAGCTCTGTGTGCTGAAGGCTGAGTACTACCCAGATCACCTCCATGAGCCTGGGAACTTTCAGTGGCTAGACTTTGGAATTGCAAATTAATCCATTGACAGATTTAGTTAAAACTGTATCTTCCCACTACAGAAAAATGGTTATTTTGTGTAGTAAAAACCCCAATGTTAATGTTCATGTTCATTGATTTTAGAAAAGAGGTAAAACAAAGCAGAGAATAAAGCTGGAATGCCGTGAGTTGGGGAACACGTTCCACCACATACCATCTCAGATAATTATGCACAAGGAAGTGTCACTTGTGTGTGATATCTGTAAGTGGAACAATTTCTGTTTGAAGCAGTGCTGCTGCTGGAGACAGCAAGGGAGCTCCCCTAGTTTGGTACTGAGAAGGGAAGGATTAGACTGTAATGATTTCCCTTCTCTGAGATAACTGAATGCAATATAAAGTCAAGTACCTGGCAAAGGGTACTTTAAAAGAAATATTCCTTTTTTTTTTTTTTTTTTCCAGTTTAGAGCCAAAATGGACTTGGCAACGCAGGGCTGTGGTCAAAATGTGTGACCGGTACCATTTCCAAAATGCAAGAACCAACTACTCAACTTCAGAGCATTGCCATGAAACAGGTAATTGAGTTACACTGCATAATTTCTAGTGAAACTAAAAGGAGATTTAGATTAGATGGTAGGAGAGAATTGCTTATGGTGAGATTAGGGAGGCCCTGGCACAGCATGCCCAGAGAAGCTGTGGCTACCCCTGGATCCCTGGCAGTGTCCAAGGCCAGGTTGGATGGGTCTTGGAGCACCCTGGGACAGTGGAAGGTGTTCTGGCCATGGCAGGGGGTGGAACAAGTGGGCTTTAAGGCCCCTCCCAACCCAGGCCATTCTATGATTTCACAATTTTTAATTTAAAAAGTATTTAACATTCATGAGACTACTGGAAGGTGGCCAAAACAGCACAGTATGAGTATGCTAACATTTTTCCTTATGAAAATGGACCCGAATCATCTGTTAGACCCCACATTTTCCTGACAAAATAAAGTATAGTAAGTCATCACTATGTGAAAGATCTAGATAATAGGAATGGTGCTGACTGGAAACACATTTTGTGGCTAAGCAGCACATGGAAGGAACAGGAATTCTGAAGGGTGCAATTCTGCACAATATTTATCTGGATAAGTAATAGCATGATTCGTAATTCCAAAATATTTTCTATAATAAAAAAGTAATCTTTTTAATTTTTTTTCATGGCAATGGTTGTTCTTTTATTCCAGAAATAGGATGGATACTTCATCAAATGGTTTGTTGTCCCTGGGCCTCCTGTAGTGATAGGATGTGTATATGGTGCTGCAGTGCAGTTACAAAAGCTGTACTATTTTAATGCGGAAGGATGTGGTTTGGGGTTGGTTAATACATATTGCTTGACATATTTACAAGTGTCAGATTGTGTTCTCTGTTTATAAGACTTGTGCCAAAAGGAAGGGGAGTAACATGGGCCAAAGTACTTCCCTGATTGTGGGTGCCAGGGGGTAACAAGCAGTTTTGAGGCTGTGATGCTTGGACTGGATAAATTGTAATTGTAACTGAACGTGAATAATTTGCATTTGAAAACATTTTTCCTCACAGTATAGGCCTATTATTTGCAGGACAGAATTCCTGCTCAATGTGGCAAGGTAGAGATTGGATGGATGATGGATTTATCAGAGGAAACACACAGTAAGAACTCCGGGCTGGGTGGAAATTTTCTTTTGGCTTAATTTCTGTCTCTCACTCTATGTACGTAATTCAGGTAAATATGATGCCTGTTTGTGGGAGAAATTTGTTACCATGAGGTAAATCCAAACAAACTCCAGTCAGCCATTGCAAGAGATGCTAATCTTAATTTACTGCCAAGAAAAGTAAATTGCAAAAAAGACACTTAAATGAGATTAAAATCATGATAAGGAAAGCTGCCGTTGAGTGCAGAGTGAGAACTTTTTCCACTGAATCACAGCATTGAAAACGTGCTGCATTTCTGTATTAAAGCTTAAGCTGAAATGCTCAATATCTTCACCTGTTAAGCACAATATTTGCTTTCTACCCACCTATGGAACTCTCCAGTCAGGGAGAAACTCAGGCAGGTGAGGATAAATCTGCTCCCACTGGTGCAAATCAACTGGTTGTTACAAACACTGAAAATGTTATTTGTGATGAATTATCTGTTTTAAACCAAGTTTCTTCTTCTTGCATGATGCTGACTTAATAGACTCCATGATCCTTGTGAGCCACTTGCAACTCAGAATATTCTGTGGGTCTTCTCCAGACCATGATTGTTTTGAGAATGAATTTCATTTTTTTAATCTAACTTTTTCGAGCTCCCTTTATAAAAATCTAACACCACCCAATATCTTTGAAGCAGTTTCAGGAGAGCGCGGGGCGGCTCCGGGGCTGTGCAGACTGCGGGGTTAAATTCGGCTGTGAAGGGGAGCTCGGCGAGCCCTGACGCGGCTATGAACGAGTTTTGAGGCCTTTTTAAAATTACTTTGAGCACGCTCAGGTGCTGGGTGAACCCAGAATGGCCGGCATCGTGATTTGCGCTGACCGGCACCGCGGGCGACATTCCTTCCACGGTCGGGACACGGTCCCCGTGCCAGGATGTCCCGAGGTGGAAGGGACCCACCAGGGTGACCCAGCCCAGCTCCCTGCCGGGGCCACCCCAACAATCCCACCCTGTGCGTCCCTGACAGTGTTGTCCAAGTGCCCCTGGAGCTCTGGCAGCCTCGGGGCCGTGCCCATTGCCTGCGGAGCCTGGGCAGAACACGAAGGAAAAGAAAACCTTTCCCAAATCTCTGGGTAGCACGTCCGTTCTTTTTACTTTTCCTTGATGATTAATAAGAGATTTCTGTCTTCAGAGACAGTAAATGGTAACTTCCTTACCTCGTTCTTTATTTATTTGGGAAAAAAAAAAAAAAGTCTTTTTGGTAAATTTGTAACATCACAATGTGAAACTCTGTTTATTTTCCACTAAGTCACTGGTTTTCTTATGTTCTGCGGTACTTTCTGACTTTCAAGTGGTCCCTGGGGAAGCCCTTTCAGTGCCCGACCACCCTCTGTGGGGAGAACCTTGTCCTGATGTGCAGCCTACCCTCCCCTGCCGGCTCCAGCCGCTCCCCGGGCGCTGCCGGGAGCGGAGAT
>VZTB01010314.1:0-38944 GCA_013397245.1 Thryothorus ludovicianus | reverse complement strand
CCCGTCACCCCAGACATGCCCCGCCGTGGCGGCCCGGCTCGCCGAGGATCATGACTGCGGCGGCGAACTGGGTGGCGAACGGGGCCAGCCTGGAGGACTGTCACTCCAACCTCTTCTCGCTGGTGAGTGAGTGAGCGGGCGGGCGGTGGGCGGGTGGGTGCCCGGGGGTGGCTCCGCGCCGGGTTTGCCGGTCGGGAGCAGCTGCCGGGGGTTTATAGGCAGGGCCCGGGGCTGCTCCTGCGCTGGCCCCTCCCCCGGCCCGGTCCCCGTGTTTATTTTGCTCCTTAGCGTGGTTTGCTGCGGGTCCGTGTATCGCGCTCGCAGCTGGAGAGCGGGGAGGGGACGGCTCCGTGTCCCCTGCACGACCATCTTCCCTGGGTAAACAGGCTCCTCTCCCCGCCTCCCTTGGCACTCTGTGCCCTGTGCGCTTTGTGCCACCGAACCGGGGGGTTTTCTCTCCTCTCACAATGACAAACGCCATTTCAGCAGCAGCGAACGCTCATGTAGTGTGATCGTCTGTCGGACTTAGCTCTGGGCTCCTGTGACGGCGTGTCAGCTGCTGTTACAGCCTGCTCTCCTCTTTGCACACATCGTGCTCGGGGGCAAGAGGTTAAAAAAAACCCCAGAAACCTTTTAATTTTTTCTTCTCTGAAGAACAACAGCGGCTGACAGTAGTGTGTCGGATTGTTTGCATAGATGCCGTCAACCCATCTCACTGGCAACTTCCAACGTGGATTGCGTGGTTTAATATTACAGAAATCATGGTATCAGTTTTGGCTGGCTATAGATTGGCGATTTAAATTTAAAATACAAAAAAAAAAATTGTGTGTAATGGCAAAGTCATTTGGAAATACCTTGCTTTATTTTACCTGGCACGCACAGGAACATTATCCCTTCTGGCTGGGCAACAGCTGAGTGAGCGGGAGGGCTGCTGGATCATCGGGAGCCTTCCAGTGCTACAGGGATAATGTCGGAGGGGAGGAGGGACTTGTTCCGTGCGTGGTGTGGTGGAGTTAAAGCCTTGTGATGCAACTTTGGGGGTAGCATGTGTGAAAGGGTTGTGGTGGGTGCCCCCTCCCCGCAGCAGAGCTCTGCCAGAGTTGGAGGTGGGTGCATATGTTCTTCTGATAGAACGGAAGAGATTGTTTTTAGCTCCCTTATGAAAATAAGGAGAGGAAAAAAAAGGAAATTGCTTAGAAATGCAAATGATCAAGCTCTTTGCTTTGTGCTTTTTACCTTTATTGTAGGATATTTGTTATTTTATCTCAGTTTATTTTGTTTTCTTTTAATCTACATATGTTTGGTGTATATTTTGCTTGTACCTTATAAGAATCTGGAAGAAGAGCCGTAGTCTTCTGCTGCTGGAAAACTGTCCCAAGAGCTTGTTCTGTGAGAATGGTACATTTCTCACTTGGGCTTTTTCTTGAACTGTTACATGATGTCAGTTTGTATCGGTGCTTCTGTTTGAAGGCATGTAGTAATATTTATAAATATGCAGCAGTGCTCTGTGTATCGAGATGCGGGAAGGGTGATTTGAGGGATTGTTATGGTGATTTTGACTACGCTGCTCTTAGCCAGGGAGGAAAATAAATCGGGAAGCATGAAGGGAACAATCGTATCTGATTGTAGAAGGGAGGCAGTGGAGGGTTTGCTCCTCGCAGAGTTGTGAAGTCCCCGTTCATTAATGCAGACTGGAGTGTGTGTTTGGAGAGGCGGAACTTCTCCTGCAGTTGCAATCTGCAAATCTGTCACTGTTAAAAATAATTGTTGGCATGCAATTAGCATAAATTATGAAGTGAAGCTATTTCATAGTTATTGTGGTTTGGTTGCTTTTTTTTCTCTCCCACCTGACTAGGCTAGGGAAATGTTCAGTTTTAAATGGGTGTGCAGTACCACTGAAATAATTTTAACGAAATTCTTTTGCAAGTGGCTTTAATAATAATGAGTTTAATGTGCAACCCTTTAATCTTCCATGTAGTTTTGTGGGAGGTATCTGTGCCTTAATGTGGTGCTGTGTTCTGTTTTTATTGTATTCCGGCTCTACAAAAAAAAAAAAAAATCAAGCTAGTAGTATTTTTAAAATACAGCCTATATGAAAATTATTAGGAAGATTTATTTTATATCATGTTAGGTTTTTTGTGATTTATGTAGCAGAGAAAGATATTGAAAACGGAAACACTGATTGGAAATATGTAGCCAGCAACATTGACCCTTTAACCTCAGATTGTCATATTCATTTCAAAATTTATGAAGTGTTAAAGCTACAGTAGTCTGGATTGGTAGTTAGAGAAACTTTTGCTAATCATTTACTTTTTCAGTGTAACAGAACAAAATCTAAACCAGTAGCTGGTGGGAATCCATTAATCCTTTAGGAGCGAGGTAGATTACAAATATTTTGAAAATTGATTCTGCTATTAGAAGTTGGGGGTTTTTCAACTGCAGGCTTTGTTTTGTGTGTGAATCACAAAGAAATATTCATGACTGGAGAATTACAATTCTGAAATAATTATGGTCTATCGTGATACTGTTTGTTCATGGTTAAATAATATTTCTTGCCACAGACATTTGTTTTGTGGAAGCAGGAATGCTGTCTCCCTGCCCTGGAGAAGGCAGAGCTCTGTGCCAGCTCTCTCTGGTCGCTGTGGTGGATTTGGGTTGGTTTAACAATTCATGGTTTCTATTTTTCTGTCAACTGTAGGCACGCTAGAGAGGTTAGGAGCCTTTGCTGTTTGTGAATCTTTTGATGGGAAGTGTTTTCTAAAAGCTTTTAGTAACTGATTCTCTTTTATCAGTTATCCAGAAACTGTGGGTGCCCTCAGTGCTCTGGGCTCAGAATGTATCACCGGAGGGGAGGGCACGGTCTGAAGTGAAAGTCTGAAAGTTACCTTTGCCTGTGCAGGTGCTGGGGGTGCTGCTGGGCTGGCAGAGCTGGGTTCCATGGAATGTCCCTCAGGATTGCAGCACCATTGTGTGTGTGGTGCTCTCCAGCAGTGCTGGGATCAGCGCTGCTCTGGAAAATGGGTTAATGTTGGTGTGCCCTGGCAGGCAGAAACCCCAGCCAGCCTGCACAAAGACATCCCAGTCCTGCTCCAACCCAGTGAGGTGATAAAGGGCTGGTTTGCATCTTTGTCATCAGAGTACTTCTCAAATAATAACTTGTTTAATCTGCTAGGTATAATAGTCTTGCTCATTAAAAATACGCTTTCTGTCTGAATTTGCTGTTCCTAGCACAGCAGTAGAAAATATTATGTTTATCCTCACTCTGTTTTTGCTGTAGTCAAAATGTCTGCTGCTGCTTCTGAAAAGAATGTCTGTTTTGATAAACAGTATTTAATAAGCCATTGTATGGGCCAGTTTATTTAAATACTAATTAAGAGCTGTCTAATAACTATTTAGAGACAAAATGTTCTGAGGTAATATGCTTTGTGTTAAAACTTCAGCCTCAGCTGGCAAGCAGTCTTCCTGTGAATAATCCTTAATCATAAAAGTAGTCTTACTGAAATTAATTTGACTTTTCCTGTGAGTAAGGGTTACTCATACGACAGCGAGGGCTTGCATGAAGATGTTTCCTCAGCCATGGTGGATCCAAAGGCACGAGGCAGTCCCGGGAAATTGGGGTGAAGTTGCATAACATTGGATATACTGGAGATGGAAAGAGTACAGCCAAGAGTGTCAGGAATGACCTGAAATTTGGAGGAGCTTTCGTGGGGTAGAGAGATTTGGTGCTGTAGGAATCTTCATGCTGGAAAAGACATGATTGTGTTCTTGGAATATGAGACCAGGCTATAGAAGCTGCAGTGGAACATGTCCCATGTTCTTGTATAAGTGCATTCCTAGAAACCAGCTGTCAGATGGGTCTGGGCAGTGAGAATTGTATTTTTTCTTGTTTAAAAGGCAAAGTTACAAACAGTGAAGGCCATCGCTACTGTTGCTTTTGGCAGCTCTCATCCATGGACAGAAGTTGTTCCCTTTGGTCAGTGAGTTTTGTTGATGTTTCCAGAATAAAATAAAAGGAATTAAAGCAACCTGAGGTGGCATTTGGATTATTCTCCTAAAGGTTCTTCTTGGCATCAGAAAGTGAAGGTTGCAGAGGCTGCTGTGAGCTATTCCTTGGTGTTGCATAATTGTCAGTAAAGGACTTTATAGTAAATGTTGATTGCTCAATGCCTTCAGTAGTAGTGAATTAACCAGTAGTCCTTGCTTGTTGTGTTTTCATAAATGCAGTGCTCCGAGCAGTGGGCTGGGATTTTGGCATGCTGGATGTTACAGCACTGCACAGTGTCTATCTTGCTTGTTTGGAATTTTATGTAGGTGTGAATTTACATGTATAAATAATTAAGGAAAGGAATTAACCTCTCAAGTTGTGCAAAAGTATTTGATTCTTTAGTTATCTTTATCCTGAGTTTTATTAGGTAACAAGACAGAAATAGAGAGATGACATTAGTAAGCTTGTTCACTTCTTGCTAATAAAAGATTATTTCAGGTTTTAAATCACTTCAGTGGTAGGTTTTTATTATGTCCTGTCAGAGTATTTGACAGTTTAATGGGATGTGCCAGGGAGAGGGTTTGAAGAGAACAGACCCAGATTTGCAAAGAGATTGGGACAGTGATGTTCAGCCAGCGTGCCCGGCTCCAGGAAGGGACTTGAGGGATCTGATGGATAACCAAGCTTATTGAATATTCCCAAAGAAAATGGGGGATGCAGGAGCGACGTTTGCAGCTCAGACTGTGTCCAGGCTAATCACTAAGAAATATTTGTGTGAGGTTTCCTTGAAATCCTGAGTATCTTGTGAATGTACACATTCCTTGGGGCTGGGAATCCTTCCCCAGAGACTCTGTCCTGATTCTGTGGTGTGACAGCTATTGGGAACATCAACACAACAAAATTAATGCTCAAATATTAGGGTGATGTATTAAAAGAAGTCTTAGGTAACTGCACCTTAGGAACAAGAATTTTAACTCACTGTAATGCTATCTGGAAATAGATTTTTCTATTTTTCTACATTTTTAATACAAAATTGACATCATAACCCCAGTTCTCAAACACCTTCCTCACCCTCACTCATTTGATCTTGAATTTTTTGCCTTCTTCTGAGAGCGCTTCCTCATGTGAAAGAATAAAGAAAGATCTACAGATAGAACTTTTTAATCCTTTCTTCTACTATTTTCCTTCTGGACAATGCGGTTCTTTTGAAGAAAATCTAAAGAAACTGAAGGTTTTGATCTTTGGTGGAAAAAATAAGTGTGGTGCATATGAGATATATTTGCTGAGTGTGTTAACTTGAGTAACTTTGGTCTTTAGATGAAGAAGGAAATCTATGGATTTTGTTTTAATTTTTTCATCTCTCTAGTTCTCAGAAGCACTACATGAAAGGATATGTGTGTGTGCAAATTCACTGCTTTTAAATACCAAACCCCATCATTGTTAGGGGGCTGCTGCACTTTGTGATGGGGCGAACACCTGGGCTGGTTTGAAGCTTCTTGTTCACTGGGGGAGAATGCACCTGTTATCTCCACTGTCCTTGATCTCTCTGTGGAATTACACCCACCTCCCCACCTGCTCCAGCCCACTTTTGCATCCTTCGTTGTGGCAGCACACTTTACCAGGGTTTGGGTTTTGCTCTGATCGGAGCAGGGATGCGCCTACAAATTCTTTCTCATTCCATGACTGGAATGGTTGTCATTGCTGCATTCCTTCATTGTGTCCCTGCTGTTACACCTGCTTCCTCTCTGCCTTTTATTTTTCCTTGAGTGCTGGCTCCAGTGTATGCCAGGATCACCTCATTATAAATTTATGTCCTTTGGTTTTTTCTAGTTGCTCCACTGTAGCTGTGGAAGGTGACAGTGGATGTCCATAGACCTCCAAAACCCCTTTTCCTGAGCTTGTGTGGGATCCTCTGGACACCCCAGTAACACTGGGTAGATGACTGGGCTGTTCCCACTGTTGTTAAGGCTGACAAGTGTACTTTAGACAAAACTTTGGAGTCTGTGTGTGTTCATTTACTGTTCTGTGGGTGAGTCGTGCACTTCGTTGTGTAGAGTCTGTCACGGTGGCATTTGCATCTTGTTGGTGCCATAGTAACACAAATAATAAGCAAAAATACTGCTCTGACTGAAAACATGCTTGTTTTAGTAGTAACTTGCCAGTTTGAAAAGTGCACAAGTGTTTCCAACAGAAGATCCCAACCCAAATCCAGAAGATTTTCTTATAAGGAGTGTGTGTTTACATGGGGGCATCTTTGTTCCTCAGACCAGGCTGTTCCACTGCTTTCATTTGGAGCTCAAAGTATTGCTTTAAAAATAGATCCTCTTTCCTTGAGTTCCCTGACATCAACTGGTAGTTTTAAAGAGATAGTAGCTAATAAAAATATTCTGCTCTGCAGACCTCAAAATATGCCTAAAAGCTGGTGTTGGGCTCCCTGTGCACACAGCAGTGGAGTGAGGGATAAGGGCACTGGGATAAGGGGACTGGGATACTGGGAATGACAGCTTGTGGTGTTTCCTGCTGGGGCCCAGCTCGTTACAGAGCTGTGCATTAGGGTGATCCCAACACTGCAAAATGCTAACGAGGGCTCAGCAGAACCCTGTCTGATACCAGGGAGGAAGTTTAGCTTTTCACGCTGGGGGGCTTCTCAGCATTTCCTTGTGTAGTAAGGAGCTGCCTTACCCACAAATGTAAAAGATTTAAGCAGTCTTTCCTTTGGCTTGTGCTGAGAATTTTGATTATTTTTGATGAATTCTGACTCTCACTTTCTACTTCACTCTGTAAAAATATGTTATTTCCCATTGAGTCATGTGTGGCTTAATCCATGAGCAGAATTGCAGTAGTGCATGTGGAAATGTGACTGGAGCTTTTAGTGGCATCCTCGCTTTTGTTTCTTTGAGATGGGGAATTTTATTGTGTGGTGCTGTTGTATAAGGTGCCCTGAGGCAATATTTACATTTATGTGACTAACACAGATGAGCTCAAACATACGCAATGACCTTGTCCCTATATTAAGGAATGTATTTAATCAGCTTATGGAAATGGAGAAAAATGGCCAGGCTTCTAAAATTGCAAAAATAATAAAATATGACACATGTATTTCTGTATCACTTCTTGTGAGGCACTTACCTCAGCTTTCTTTAATCAAACAGTGCTGTAGCTTAGTGTATTCTTGTTTATGAAAATTATAATTACGGAGGGAAAAAATGTTTTTTTCCCCCCCCTCTTTCATTTTTGTCCCTCCCTCTTCACTCTTCTTCCATGCCTTGGTGACTCCAGAAAGGTCCATAAATTCCTATTTAAGCCTGGAGTGTGGAACTGACCTGGTGAAAATCTTTTCCCCTTCTCTCTCCCAAGGCAGCTCTGTTCCCCTCATTCCTGTCTCCCCACCACGTTTTGGCAGTGGCGTGGATTGAACGGAGATCAAAGTGGCTTTGTAACCACAATCTGTGTCTTAGAGAAGAAAATTTAAAGCTTGTTCAGTAAAACTTTATTTCATTCATCTTTTAGCTTTAAAAGGGCTGTGCTGTGGTCAGGGCCTTGTGGTTGCCTGTTCTTATGACTCCATATTTGCCCATAAAATACAATATTTTGTGAGAACAGAGGATTGAAAGCAAAATTTAAAGGAAAACTCTTCTTTACCTACTGATCAAACATTGGCAAACTTCCAATTTTTGGTAATGATGCATTCATAGCTGACAGCTATGAGATGTAAATTTCAAAATGTGTTGGTTTTTTACATTATAGACTCCTGACTTTTTACTTATAGGGGTCTGGTTTACTAAGAAGTTTTCAAATGTGGTTTAATATATCTACAGTCTCTTAGTGTTGGACTTTTATGAGTCTCACTTCATGTATGTCTACAATGTTACTGGATTTGTAGGCAGCTCTGGTGAGACACCAAATTAATTCCAGGAATATTTTGTAGTGGCCATGTCAAGTATTTTTATAAAAAAGTAATTTCTTTGCTGAGAGAAAAGGTTAATTGATTAAATTACTTTATTCTGAAAGAGCTGCTCTCAGTTTTAGCCCAGCGTTTCTGGTTATTTAATTTTCCGTGTGTATTTTAATAAAATTTTGACTGGAGCTCTCTGTGAATTTCCATAATTCCCTTCTGGCAGGAGGTGCTGGATTCTTGTCTTCACAAGAATGACAGTGAGAGAGC
Organism: Thryothorus ludovicianus; assembly: GCA_013397245.1. Lineage (NCBI taxonomy): Eukaryota > Metazoa > Chordata > Aves > Passeriformes > Certhiidae > Thryothorus > Thryothorus ludovicianus. Next base: position 30,794 of record VZTB01010314.1, on the reverse strand, counting down.
TGGCAAAGTGAATCTGCATGACCAGTCACGTAGTGGCTTTATTTACTGTTTTCCAAATTACAGAAGGTTCATACACCAGCATTCTCCAGGTGGTGGGTTTGAAGGGATGAGGGATTTTGGCTGCTCCTGGCAAGCTGGGCTTTACTGGGTGTCAGTGATTAACAACCAGGGCTGGGGGATGTGATTCCCGAGCTGTTCCTGCCTCCCTGTCCCAGAGCAGGAGCCTGGCATGGGTGTGCTGGGCAGGGATGGGCACGGGTTAAAGCTGAGCTTTGCTGGGCTGGGCAGGGATGGACACAGCTGTAAACCCCTGGGAGCTGCTGTGCTGCTCAGATGTGGGGCACAGGAATGTTCCGAGTCCTCGCTGCAGCTTTTCGTGTAATGGAAGAAAGGGAACTGCATTCTTTAGCTCACTGTGCCAAAGTTTACTCTGCTCGGGTTGTTACTTCCTCCAGCCCACCCTCCCCCCGTTTTTTTCTGCCCATATGTCAGATTACTTGGTTTGGGAAACAGCTGATAGTCCATTGTATGACTCTGATGTTTGACATTTCCTTCCTCTTTCAGTTAAAAAAAAATCTAGAAAAGAAAGTTAAATTTGTGAAGAATAGAGAAGATTCCTTTGTTTTCTTGCAGATTTGCTCTTATTTTTTTTTTCTCATGTTGGACTGCTTTTCTGTAGTCCAGCTTTCTTGAAGAGGGGACTTTTAAATTTGCAAAACATGCAGTCAGTTCTGATTCTTTCTGAAGGGGACTTGCAAACCTCATCATTCACCCTGTCTGAAAACAAGGGAGAGATACTCTGGCTGCTGGCAAGTTGCATCTTTATTTGCTTTTTTTTTTTGGTGTACTATTTGAGGTGGTAGTTTCCATTTTATTATCTGTTCTCAACCATTTACTCAGAAGTTAAAATATAATTGATTCCCTTTTGTGAAGAAAGTGGCTGAAGTGATGGAGAACTCAGAGGTGCCTCTCTGTAAAATAGTGTCTGTGACTTGAGCTGTGGGGTGGGTCACTACCTAAACTCTGGGTTTGGTAATGTGAAAAGAATTTCTTCAATTCCTTCTGTCTTTTGTCTTGGAGATTGTCTTGTGCTGGCATTTTGCTTCCAGGCGTTGTGTGCGTCCATACAGCCTACAGGGGTAAATGTTCAGCTCTGCCATGGGTAAATGGCATTCCAGGTAGAATTATTAAGGTTGGAAAAGACCTCCAAGATCAAGTCCACTCCTTCCCCTTTTCCCAGTAATAACAGCCAAAGCAAACCCAGTCATGCCGTGTTACTTTTGGCTGCCATGGCTTTGCTGGGTGGGTGTTTGGGCACAGGTAGGTTCTGTGCATCTTCTGAACCAGATTCCTGTCTCTTCAGTTTTGTTGTGCAGATTGGCTTTCCCATTTCTCTTTCTCACTCCTGTTGATGGGATTCTGGCACAGCAGTTTCCCATTTGGTGTGGCTATGTTGGTGCAAGAGCCAGCAGGACATGTGTGTGGAAGTGAGTCTCACTCCCACACTGACCTGGGACAGTGCTGCTGCCATCCCTGTTTCTTTTTGTTTGTGTCTTGAATATTTTGAGCTTGAAAGTATCTTTTCCAGTGATGGCTGAGTCTCAACCCTTTGGCTTCCAGCCATGCTTATCATGTTATCCTTTTTCATTTCTGATGAACTGGGTTACCGCCTTGACAGTGGAGGGGAGCTGCTGAGCCAGGCACCAGTGTGGGACCATATTCTGAATTTACTGGGTTGGTTAAGGGCTGCAGATTTGCTAACCAAAGCCTTCACTGAACGTGAAAGATGTTGACATAACTCAAAAGTCTTTTATCAAAAAGTTCCTCTTTAATTCTTTATTATTTTAAAATGATTTTTTAATGAGTTTTTGCAGTTAGTCCTGAATGACTGTAGCTGCTTTATAGGTGGACATTGTGTGTCCTGGCTGAGGATGCAGCTCTGAGGGTGACCATTGAGTGCTGTCTGTGTGCTGATCAGATTTCCAGGGTACTCCTTGGTACTGGCTAAATGAAGGGGCATGGGACAGCGTTGTGGAATCCAATTCCACCAAAGTGTCCTGTCCCAGAGGTGCCAGTGTTTGTTTGGTCTGCTGGATTTGCTGCACTTCCCTGGAATAATCTCCCAGGCTCTCTGGCTATTTGGGTGACAGGTTTCTTGAACCAGGTAGATGTTTTGTAGACAAATTCTAAACTAGTACATGAGTTTTTATCCTGGTACAAAAATTTTGGCCACCTCGTTTTGGTTTGAGTCTGTGTTCTGCTGATTTAATTTGATATCTGGAAGAAAACTAGCAGCTGTTCTCTAGAGAAACCTCAATTCCCCTCTTGTAAACCAACCAGACTTAATCCTTGGATGATTTTTTAACTGTACAGTATATATATTTTTTGTCCATTCCTGTAATTCTTCTGGTTTTGATGTTGTGAAACAAGAGCTGAAGTTTGTGATGAATGTGCAGGGCTACAGATGAATTGTAATGGCCTCAATTTCTGTGTCACCTTCTGTTTCTTTCATAAGAATTTCTCGCATTTGGTTTTGTTTTGCCAACCTGTTTTTGCAGTGGACTGAAAGAAAATACTTTAGTGTGTCAGTGTGTGCTCATTTTCCTTCTGCTGTGTTTGATTGTAGTCAACTACTTTAGTATTTAACCTTGAAATTTTGTGAGGGTTTGGATCCATATCAGTAATTTGGGTGCTTTTACCAGATTGCTCTTTCTTTTATGCTTGCCACTCAAAAAGCCTTTGTTGGTAACTCGTGCATCTGCCAGAGCTGCTGAAATTTGAGCATTAGTATTGGAGTCCTTTCATATTTTCCACTGGGAAAGATGGTACTTGGTTGCCACCTCAAATTCTTTCTGAGACTGGTCCGACTTTTGTTTCTTTGAAAGGAGTAATTAATCTTCCTGTCTGCCTCCTCTCCTACATGGGCAAAGTCACCCTCACACTGGGGAGAAAGAGGAAAAAATACCTAATTTCTGCCAGTGCTGTTTACTTTTTAGGCATAAGAGCTCATGCTGTTAGTTTGTGGCTTTTAATAATGTGAAGTCTATTATTTCAGAAATGCCTTGGTTTTCTGGTCTTAGATACTGTGTTATGGGAACTCAGATGTCCCCAGGTACAGAAGTCCATCATGGAAATATCTGATAATAGGATTTTGGTTACAGCTAAATCCTTCTCTGAGACTTGCAAAGGTAAAAGATGACACACAAATGCCCTGACACTGTTGCTTGTCACAAACAGCTCTGGAGTAGGAGCATTGAGATAATCTGTTCCAGGGGGCATGAGGGAAGGAGGCATCATGGAGTGCAGGGATTTATCCAGCAGAAAGCTGTTCCAGGCACATGTGCTGCATGCACTGGCATGCTCATTTTCATGTTGATTTTAAAAGCCAAGGAATAACAACAAAAAAAAAGGTAATTTTTTTCATCCTTCATTTTTAAAAGCTTGTTAGTGGCTGCCCTTTATCCCTTTTTTTCCAGCCACTTGACTGTGTGCTTATGCAGGGAGAGGATTAAAGTCAAACATGTCATTCTGCTGCTGCTCAGTTGCATACTAAGAGGGCTGAGGCTGAGTGCTGGGCTCAGAAGCACAAACCATAGCATGGTGTTTTTTTTGTCCATGAGACACTCATTTCAGAATTAGCTATTTCTTAATGTGCTATTTTTTTGTTTATTCTTGATTCCAGGACGAATCTGGAGGACTTTGTGCAGTTGTGGCAATAGTTGGCCTCCCAGAACTGTCCTTTTGAAGTTCATTCAGTGCGTGCAAGGCCTCTGCACTGCCATGTGATCCCTCCTCTGACAGGGGCAGAAGGGATAAGCCCTGAGGGAAGGGAACACAAACCATTCCTTGCTTTTTTTAAATGGAAAGCATAAAGAGGAGAATGTTAATATGCAGTCCAGGGAATGATCTGGTTTCAGGAGCCTGCAGGGCTGAGATGGTCAGTCTGCTGTGGGTTTTCAAAGAGATCTTCAGACCCAGCAGAAAGATGGGAATGTCTGTGGACAGGTGCTGGCACTGCTCAGTTGTGCTGTGGGAATAGGAACCTCTCTCAGGGTGTACAAGAAGTCTGTAAAGCTGTGAAGGAAACGAATCTTTTAGTTAAGCAATCTCCTCTATTCTTTCAATTCACTTGACAGGGGCTTAGGCAGATGTTACTAAATACTTTATTTTACTGTGAGAGATGTTTGCCTCCTCCACAAGCAATACATTGATTTTCAGTCCCCCTGTCCTTGTCCTTTTGTCCTTCCTTCCAGGTGAGGTGTAACAACATGTCTTAACTTTTATCTGGTATTTAAATGGCTGAAGTGGAGTGTGCAATGATATTTCATTGCTGTGTGAGGATGATACAGTGAAATGAGACACTGTAACCAAAACAGATGGTGCTAATCTTGAGTCTGTCTGCAAGATCTTACAGCATTTAATTAAAATGGTGGTGTAATTCCCATGACACCTTTAACTACAGTTTAAATTCTTGGACTATGAACTAAGGGCTTTCTTATGCAGATTTTCACTCATGTGAGTAGTCCTTAGTATGAGTCTCTGGTGGCTTCAGAATAGCTACTTACTTGAATGAAGCTCTCAAGATGAGACACTAATAAAACTGGCAAACATCTATATGGCATTTACATGTTTTATGTTCCAATTTGAAGCATAAATTGTAGACTACAGATACTTAGTAACTACTCGCCTATGTAGAAGCAAACAAAATTCTAGATTAGAGGAATTGTTTAGACTGAGCCTAACTTCAGAAGCTGGTAAATACAATGTTTTAAGGTACCCTGGGCAGCTTAACATCTTCCCCTTGGTTGGAAGGACATTTGATGAAAGCTTTTATATTATCTTTGTTTAACTGAAATGTGTTTGTAGGAGTGATGAGATATTGTTTGGTTTTTACATTGCTTACATTTTTAAGACCATTAAAGTTATGTTAGAAGCACAGGGCAGACCTGAATTTGTCTGAGTGACACCTTTTAGGCAGGCAACTGGGAAGTGTTTTCATACTTGGGTTTTGTTTTGTTTCAGATTAGAGAAGTGAGAAAAATAAAATGACCTGAACACTGCCATGTTAAAAGTCTTTGAGAAAGCAGGGTTGGAGCTGAGGCCTGTGTGATGGGATATCTAGTTCTTTTATTCATTATATGATCTTACCTCCTTTTCAATGTATCCTTCCTATTTTGAAAGTACCAGAGTGATGATTTTCTGCACTCTGCAGCCTGACTCTGTCTTAGCTTTTCTTACTTTTCTGTAATCTATGAAGCAGGAAAAATAGCACATTTATATAGTTTTAATAATTGTTTTTAATGTAGAGAAACACTCAGCAGTTAAAAAATGGCTCTGCTTTACACTTGGTGTGGCCAAATACAATTTCTCAAACTTTTGATGCTCTCCCTCTTTCTCCTTTTGATGTGTCTATATTATTGTATAATCTCTCCAAGGGAGCTTTGTGTATTAAAATGGGTGGAATTACTCAAGTGATCTGGAGAAGTTAATTTAGAGTTGGCCTGTCCGTTTTCCATAAAACAGAGGCCAAAAACCATTTGGTGGAGATGGGAAATAAAAGAGGAGGTGGAAGATGGTTTTGTTTGTGTTCCATCTGCAAGGGCTGCAGAAGAGGAAAACAGTCACAGTGGCTACCCAGCACTAATTATATCTTCAGGGCTGCTGGGAGCATGCCAGCACCAAGTTGTGCACTGCGAAACGTTACTGGGGAATTGTGATTTTTAGCAGCCTTAACTCTACCAATCTGAGTGGGGCATGATGAGATCAGCAGAAGACCCTCCCAGCCTGCCTATTATTGTGATTTAAGTGTGAAGGGGGAAAAAGAATGAGAGCTTAGGTTTTCTGTCTCCTAGGAATTCCCAGTCGTGGATGGTGTCCTGGAGCCCTGAGCTGTGGCAGGTACATGTGGAGGTGTCTGTATTTAGGGCAGCAGGGTGTGAAAGAAAGTGCTAATTTGCTTTCTGTGTCTCTCTGCCTGTGTGTGTGTGCAGGGGTGATCAGAGATTTGAACACTCTCAGCTCATCTCTTTTGAGGCTGTTTCACTCTGCGGGGTGTGATGATGGTCACTGAAACCTGAGTTCTGTGCCTTTCCCAGGGGCTCTGTGTGATCACTCTGAGGCCGTGCATCTGAATAAAGACATTGGCAAGGCACTGTTTTCATTAATGCCTATTTCTTGGGGATGTTTGGGGTGGTTTTGGATGCCTGTGTGGAATTTGAACATGCTCTTCTACCCTGACAGCTGCTTTTGAAAACATCAGAAACAGATCTTTTTGTGTCTTGGGAATTACTCTGTAAGAAGTTGGATGTTAGTGAAGGGTTTGGGTATTACTGTTAGAGATCCAATTTCTGTTTCCTTACACGCTTGGCCCAGTGCATTTAGAACTGGCGTCTCACAAATATTCTGTGTCCAACTGCAGTTAGCTGAACTTAGAAAAAAATTCCATTTCAAAACAGCCCCACTTATCTGAGCAGTTGAACTCTTCACAGCACCGTCCTCCATAACACATGTTCCTTTATAAACCAAAGCAAAAATCTCATTTAATGCATGATTTGCTAACAGTGTTGGATAATAATAAGTATTTGTATGTTCCTTTTTTTTTNTTCTTCTTTCCTTTTTTTTTTTTTTTTTTTTTTTTTTTTGGTCAGGCTTTTTAGTTTTAGAAACATTGTAGCAACTGCAATAAGCCAAAACTGTGCATATGGGAAGAGATGCAAGAAACACAGTAGATTACATCACCTGGCAAGAGTTCTGCTTTGTTCTGCATTCATCTCTAGCCAGTTGTGAGTTAAACAGTATGTTCACAGTTTTGTCCTCAGGTTGGCAATTTTGGTTTCTGTCTCAGTGTTTCAGGCTGCTTTCAAACCAGCAGTTTTACTAATCAGTGCAGCTCTGCCCTCCCTGACCTGCTTTGCTGTCCTCAGACTTCCCGGTACAAGCATCTCTGTGGCTGTTTAATGAATCAGGTGTGGGGACTGATCTGAGTAGAGGAAAAAGTCGTTTAATGCAACCCTTCTGGGTTTGAGTCAGCCCAGCTCAGTGTGAGTGTGTGAGCAGCAGCTGAGTGCTGCAGGGCAGGCACCCTGGCCAGGCCTGCTCTGGCACCAGTGCTTGCTTGTGTTGAGGTGTACACAAACAGCAGTCTGGGAGCACTGAAAGCTGTGTTTGATCTGATTGGAGCTGTCCCTGCCAGGTGACATCCCACTCTACTCTCCCTCCTCTCCTGGGGCTGCTCGGTGATTCCCTGGCTGCAGGATGAGCCGTCAGGGTGCTGAGCCTGGAAATGTTTGTCTTTCTCTTGCTTTTGCTTGTTTAAATTGGTGAAGTGATCCCAATCACCGAGTGATTCCATGGCCAGTAGATCCAGTGTCAGACTGGGACATGGCACTGCGTGTCTGGGGCTGAGGAGGAGGCTGTGTTGGGTCAGCCTGTGCTCCCTGCCAGTGAGGCACAAATGAAACCACATTTGGCTCTTCAGAACAGTTCCCAGAACCACAGCCCACTGCTTGTCTTGTCTGTGCAAACCCTGCTACAGATGGAAGCCTCTTCAAACCAGGGCTGTTGGTTTGTTTAATGAAATTAAAGTACATAAATCCCCATGTGGATGCAGATCTTCTCCCTATAGTGTGTTAAATACTTTACACAGAACATCAGTAGAGGCGTAGAATATGTGTAAGTGTTTTGGGCGTAGTCTGCTCTTGTGTATCCCTTCTGGATTCAAATCTCTATTTGAATTCAGTTTTAATTAACATGAGGACACAATCCAGAAGTTCTGAGGGATTAGCATTGATGCTTACCTATTAAAAATTTAAACAGAAACAGACATATCCCAATACATGTGCTGAACCACATCTCTGCAACTCGGACTGGGAAACAACGTGTGAGAGCTCATTTAATGCTGCTGCTGAGTCCAAAGCCCCAGGACTCATCTCTCCCTTTTTTTGGGAGTCTCTCTGTGTGGGTGGGTACTGGTGAGATCCAGGTTAGTAGTTTATCATTCCTCACACTCCACACGATTACAGGCTCCAGGAGTTTGTTAGTGCAGAATTAAATTGGGTGCAGCTCTGCTGATGTCTCTGTGCTTTCCTTGACTCTGTTTCATCGCTCCTCTGTGGGGGATATTGGGGTGATACCTCTGAGCTGGCAGGAAGCCACAGGAGCCTCTCTGCTCTTTGAAACAGCTGAGCTCTGGCTTTTGCTGTTTGGATCAAGCGAGTGCTGCTGTTGGGTAAGGTCCTTTGTTCAGTTGGGCTTTTTGGTTTTGGTTTTCATCATCTTCCTGTTCCATACTCTTTGTGACTTAGCATATGTTCCTAGCTGGTTATGGCACAAACATTTAACATCATTTTTTCACAGGTTGCCTTTGCTGGATTAATTCTTGGTGTTCTGTGGTTCATAGTTGTTTTCGTTATCCTGTTTCAGAAGCTGTGCCCGTTCCTTTTCCAAGCTGTAGCTGGGGACACCCATAGAACAGATGTAAATGTTTTGGAGAAATGCTTTCTCTTGGACTGTTATTTAGTGTGTGAGGTGTTCCAGCACCCTACTATGGAAAAAATAACTTTACTCCTTCTATTTTGCCTCTTCTTTACTCCTTCTATTTTGCCTCTTGTCACACCAGGAAGGTGGCACTTGGCTGTGTATCTCAGTCAGTCTGGAGTATCTTTCCCCATTTCCTTTTCCATAGTTCCCAACCCTTTGGATGGCTGATCAGCATTTCTGTCTGAGTGCAAGAGCTCAGTGCTGGCTGTAGGGATCCTCCAGCTGGGGTTTGCTGTTTGGATCAAGCGAGTGGCAGGATATGACATGGCAGTGTCCCTTCTGCCTTGTGTGGGGCTAAACATGCCTGGTGGTTTAGGGGCCTGCAAACAATAAACCCAATTTCCCAGCTGTTCACTGTTCCATAGGTTTTTCCCTTCCCAGTGCAGAGCTGTGTGGCCGTGTGCCTGGTGAGGCCTCTTCAGAGGACAGTTATATGGGTAATCTGGATAATCAGTGTTTGGGGAAATAAGGCTTGAGGCAGAGTCCCAGGAACTGTAGCCATGGGCCAGAGCCCTGCTGTGCGAGGCTTGAGTATACAGGAATGAGGTGAAACTATTTTGGAGAATGTATTTACAAGATCCAAGAAATACTTGTGTTTTTTTCTTCTGTTGTTGGTATGATGATCACCACCTTCAGCTCCTCAGCAGTTTACCAGGCAGGCTCCTTCCAGCTACTGTGGTGGATAGAAGTAAATCTTAGAGTTTAAAATTGTAAACGGACTACATTTGTGGACTTACAAAAGGAAATCCTTTTGTGTATTTGAGTTTTGGAGGAGAAGTTGAATGTCTTTACACAGGTGATGACAGGGAGAGGAATACATGATCCACAAATCCTTGGTTTTATTTAGGAGTAAAAATTTTCTTTAGGCATAAAAATTCATTTTACAAGTGAGTGTTTCCACTTCTTTGTGTTTCCCCTGTCCCTGGCAATGCCCTCTCTTGTCAGAGGTGTAGCTGCTGCCCTGGAGTGTTTGCACTCCTTGTGGCAGACCAGCTGGCTGCTCCTGCAGGAGCACTTGGGAGCTGAGCACCGGCTGCTTCTGGGCAGCCCAGGGAAGGTGTGAACACTGGAATGAAACCGTGCAGGGAATAGCAGCAGCAGGAATGTGGTAACAGGTTGGAGAGTAGAGTACAAGCCCACTGTGAGCAGAGTATGCACACACCAGTTGTGTTTGATAACAGCCAGACTGTCCTGGGGGTATTCCCTGTCCTGTGCTGGAGTGAGGAGAAAGGGAGAGGCTGCCACAGGGATGGGGCAAACTGGGAGTGGAGGAAAATCTCAGAATCACAGAACACCCTGTGTTGGAAGTGACCCACCAGGATCATTGAATCCAACTCCTGGCCCTGGCCAGGACACCCCAACAATCCCACCCTGTGCATCCTTGAGAGTGTTGGTCAAACACTCCTGGAGCTCTGGCAGCCTTGAGGCCATGACCATTCCCTGAGGAACCTGTTCAGTGCCCAAAGAAAACCTTTCCCAAATGTCTGGGTAGCAAATCTGTTCTTTTTATTCTTCGTTGATGGTCAATAAGAGAATTTTGTCTGGTTGAGAGGCAGTAAATAGCAACTTTCCATGTTCTGCTTTTTTTCATTTGGGCAAAATAAAAATAAAAGCCCATTTGGTAGACCTGTAACATCATAATGTGAAACTGTTTCAGCTTTTCCAGTAAGTCACTGGTTTTCTTAAGGACTGGGGTACTTTGTGGCTTTCAAGTGGCCAAGGTTTGGTCTGACACTGAGCTCATGTGGCCACCAAGCAGCCCATAGGGAATGAGCCTTATTCCCTCCCCGTTTGATTTTTTTTTTTTTTTCGTTTCTAACTTGTAAGATCACAATAAGATAACAATAAGGTTAGAAATTGAATGAAGCTGTTGGAAATGTATAGAATAGAAATGAATAGGAGTGAGTCAGGTTGTGTGAAAACCTAAATGCAGGGGTAAGCCAGGTTTATTCAGTACTCTTTCTAAATTTTTTCCCTTGAAGGGGAATAAAGGAAAATATATGAATAGGAGGATTTTTGAACTTGAATTGAGGAATTAACCAATGAAAACGAAAGAAGCTATGAATATAACTAAACTATGAAGTGATCCAATGACTCTTTTCCTCTTTTTTTTGTTTCCCTTAGGCTGAACTCACGGGCATCAAATGGCGTAGGTACAACTTTGAAGGCCATGGGGACTGTGGGCCCATCATTTCAGCCCCAGCCCAGGACGATCCCATCCTGCTGAGCTTCATCCGCTGCCTGCAGGCCAACCTGCTGTGCGTGTGGCGCCGCGACGTCAAACCCGACTGCAAGGAGCTCTGGATATTCTGGTGGGGGGACGAGCCCAACCTGGTCGATGTCATCCACCGCGAGCTGCACAGTAAGCCACTCTCTGTTCCTCAACTGTTTCTGCTTTTTTCCTAGTGAAAAAGGATTTTTTATTTTTTTTTAATGCTTTAACTTGCTGCTCTACGCGTTTTTGTCGTAGTTTGTGTTTTAAGACCTACAGGAAAACAAAATACCTGTAAATTTGGCTTTTTTTGCAGTGTGATAAAATGCAAAGCGAAACTTGAACTCGGGAGATTTGTAGTCAACATCGTGACTTGGATTTTTGTGGAACCTCTGAAAATAGAGTAAATTCTAGTTCAAGGGATGATAATAATAATAATAATACTACCCCAGCTCTGGCATAAGGTAGTAGCTGATGGGATAAATCACCTCTCCTGTAGAGTCAGGTGAACTCCATGGCACCCCAGGTAAATCTGTGAGGTCAGGACTTGCTCTTGCTCGTGCTGCAGGATTTGAGCATGATCCAAGGCGAGTTGCAACAAGCGAGTGGAACAGGAGGCAGGAAGGGGCAGGTAGGTCAGAGGTGACTGTGATAAATTGGTGATTATAGGCTTTATGCAACTGGGATTGTCCTCAGAGTCTCCAGAATGTGGAGCCTTAACATGAGAAAGTTACTTCTCTGTGTCTGTTGTGATCCTGTTTGGGTTTGACTAGATCCAGTGTATATTATTTTCTTTTCAGTGGTGTATTGTTGCTATGACAAGTCTTAGTTTGTCTGAACTAAAAGGTGTTTTATTAGGCTGTATGAATTTTACCTCCATTTTCACCTTGTGTCTTGCAAGAAAACGACTGAAGTTCACCAGTTCTGGAATAGTAACAGTAGTTTAAAAACCCCAAGACAATCATAAGGGTCAGGTGCTGGTTTCTTGCAATAATTTTTTATCCTTGTGGCCTTTAAACCTTCTGGTGATTTGGTGATAAAATTTGTTTCAAGTACACAGAATGTTTTGTTTATCAAGTGTGCTTGAGTTGTCCCTTATCTCCCACCTGTACCCTGCACTGTTTAGTCCTGGGTTATGGTATATTCATTTCTTTTCATTCTGTTCTAAGCACCATTCCAAACTTCCTGCTTTGATGGCTGCCAGATTGTTTATTTGGCACCAGAGCCTGTGAAATCACAGATATGGAGGCCTGGGTACCTTGGGGCGTGTTCCATGCAGGTAGCCCTGTGATCATGTATAATTAAAGAGATGGCTCACAAGTGCTGCACTGAGCCATTCCACTGACATTCATTTTTTATGAGGCACCTGTTTTGAATGAGGGAATGGGTAATATTTCTACTTACCCAGCAAAGCTTTAATAATACTTGCTTTTCTCTTAGTGAAATATAGTTTTTTTAATATTTCAAATGCAGTAGATGGGACTTAAGTGTCTTTTTATTTGAGGGGAGTTGCAGGTGATGCTTCTGTTTCGGTTGTAAATTGATGGGTCTGTTTATATCTGACATCTTGGTTACAACAATGTGATGCTGCTTCCAGTGGTGGTGGTGTGGAAATCCACTTAAATGTGTGGGCAGCTGGACCTGCCTCTGCTGGCTGCAGTGTGGGGCAGAGTGTAGCAAAGCATCACTGGCACACGTTGTTTGCCTGGTTCAAAATTCTGGACTCACAGAATTATTTAGTTTGGAAAAGACTTCCAAGGTCATTGAGTCCAACCTGTGCCTGATCCCCAGCCAGTGCACTGAGTGCCACCTCCAGTGCTGGGGACTGCAGCTCTCCCTGGGCAGCCCCAGCCGATGTTTAACCCTTTCCATGCAGGAATTCCTCCTGGTGTCCAACCTGAGCCTCCCTGGCCCAGCCTGAGGCCGTTCCCTCTCCTCCTGTCCCTGTTCCCTGGGAGCAGAGCCTGACCTGGGGCTGTCCCCTCCTGGCAGGAGCTGTGCAGAGCCAGGAGGGCCCCCTGAGCCCCCTTTGCTCCAGGCTGAGCCCCTTCCCAGCTCCCTCAGCTGCTCCTGGGGCTCCAGCCCCTTCCCCAGCTCTGTTCCCTTCACTGGACACACTCCAGCCCCTGAATGTCCTTCCTGAGCTGAGGGGCTCAGAACTGGACACAGCTCTCGAGGTTCCAGCATCCAGGCTGGAGCCTTCAACTTTTAAGTGGAATTCAATCTGAAACTCGTCTGTTGTCACGTGTGTAAATCCTACAAGGATAGATTTCCTTGTTCTATATTAAAAGCACATTGAAACACTTGTAGTGACTTATCAGATAGAGTTCAAAGTGATGTAAATTGTGTAAGTGTTGTACATTTTCCTGCTGATAGGGCTGTCAGGCTCTTTTCAGTACATTTTAGAGTTCAAACATGAGTATTGACAAAATATTGAGCCTCAAATTCTGCCAGAACAAGGCATTTATGTCCATTGATTCCCTGAGATAGGACAAAGGACACAGTTTGTGTTCACTGCTTCATGCAGCCAGAAGGCAAAAGGAACAAGTTTATTCTGCTTTTTATTGTATAAACAGGCCACAATACTGAACTATTTGATAGTTGAAATTGGCTTCCTGAAAATATAAAGGGCTTTTCCATGTGGGCATACAGACAGAAAATAGGAAAGTTACTGAAGCAGAGTTTTCCTTGCCTGTCAGCTCGAGCCGGGTAACATGATGCTTGTTTGGTTTTTTTTTTTGGGATACCCTGCTGAGGAAATGAGCTGCTTTGGCTTAAATGCTGCTCCTACAAGTTGGATTGTCACTGACTTAGAGTTCCATGGCCAGAATTTGTTGTGTTGTATTCACATGTTGGGGAGCACAAGTCCCATGAATCTGATGCTGCAAATCCAAGAGGAAGAGCAGGGTCTGTCTAAAATATTGACATCTGAGATACAGGAACTTTAGGGATTAATGCCTGTTAGTAAGAGCATGAATTCTTATCAAGAATAAAGTTTTGGATTTCTCTTTTCCTGCCTAAGACTTGTGCTTTGAAAGCTAAATAATTTAGTGATAACAAAATTTTAAAGAAATTATTTTTCAAGTAATTATGTTTTATTAATCAAGTCTAAATTATGAGTTTTATTTTTTCTGGAGAAGAGAGTCACTCCAATTGTGCTATATTATATTTACTGCTTTCAGTAAACAGAGGAGAAGTCCAAACTGAGGCTTTGTTTTCAGAAGCACTTCAAAAACTTTTGCTCATGAACTCTAAGGGTTCCTTTATAACATTGAAGATTTGGTAAACAACAAATCTGCCATTAATAAAGGAATTTCAAATAGTCATAGGGAAAACAACTTAGTAGTTGTAAACAGGAGGTACGAGGAGAGTTGTTTATGTAGTAGCTTTCCAAAACTGTGGATAATTAAATGCTGTCATGGGAGATTAAGTAAAAACAATTATTTACAGAGCAGTTATAGATGAGTGGAATGGTTGGATTAACCAGACAGCTGGGAACTTCAGAGGTGTCTCTTGCACATTTTCCTACATTTCTTCTTCCTGCCAGCCTTGTCTGTGGTGTTCTGGTTTTTATTGTGGTGGCATTTAAAACCGGATGAGAGGTTGAAGATTTTTCTTCATTCCTGGATGGGAAAAGCTAATTGAGGCAGGGTCAGTGAGTGAGGAAAAATGGGAGTGATTGTGTCAGTCTGCAAAAGTTGAGCGTTGCTTTAGTTTGTTGAAGTTTGGTTTTCTGAAGGGTAAATGCTGTTTAATGATCCTGGAGAGGTTTGGTAACTGTTCCAGCCTCAGTACCTGTTCCCATAAATCCATTTTTTTTTTACATCCGACAGAAGAAGTGGAAGGAGAGGAGGGAGTGCCTGACTGTTGGCAGTGTTTTTGACAGGAACGTTGTGGATTTGCAAGTTGCAGAGCTCTCATTTGCATTTGGTGACCAAATACCATCTGGAGAATCACAGAGAATTTAGACTCAACTCTTGGGTTTTCTCTCTTCTCCCACCCCTGCCCTGGGCCCTGTGGGTTCCACGGAGATTGTAGGGAAGGGAGATCTGTTCCTCAGTTCCCTTCTTTGCTTTCACAAAGAGCTCTTTGCTCTGACATTTTACACCACTCCAACAGCTGGACTTGACGATCTTGTGGGTCCCTTTCAACACAGAATATTCTGTAATTCTCTGACAGTTTTGTCTATCAATTTCTAATCTCTGCACTGGATTTATGGATATATTCCACTTTGCTGCATCTGTGGTACAGAATGTTGGAGTTCTCAGGGGTAATGCAGGGATTATGATGTGTACCACTACTGAGGATACAGGTTGGTGGCTGTAAGCACAGCACTGGAATTGGACTGGAAAGCTGGCAGGATGTGAGACAGGAGCTAAAAAACAAATAAATTCTGGGTGTTTGACAGTTCTTTAGGTAAAGCTACATCCTTCATCAGCTTAGTAGCTTGTGTGCCTGAACTCACTGATCCTGGTAGGCATTTAGGATTTCCATCTGATATATTGCACTTGATCCGTTCATTTCTGGAGCTGCTTCACCAAAAAATGATACTATTTCACTTTCTGCTTTATAGAATATAACAATCTGGATGGAAATGCTTGTGAAGAATAGATTATCTTGAATGAATTAGGCAAGTCTTTCCTGAAAGACTATTGTACATGATCTTTGCAGCTTGGTAAGTTTAAAAACATAGCTGAAATTTGAGCTGTGACAGGAAAAACCTGGAGCTTCGGCTCGTTCCTGTTTATGAATTCTTGGCATATCAGGCTGGCGCAGCCATAATCCCCTGGTGCTGATAAAAGTGAGGAGGGAAAAATGCTGCCTGTAGGAAGAGCTGTGTGCAGGGCACCCACATTAACCCACGTGGTTGTGCCCCAAAATGAATTTCTGCTATTGCTGCTGTACCTGAAATTTGCTGATTTTTACCTACAGGAAAATAGAACATGTCAGCTCTGTTTTTAAGGGTCTTTCTTGAGGAGAACAACTTGCCCCAGAACTCAATTTAGTTGTTTTTATTCCTGCTAGGAAGTGTTCTTGATGCTCCTTTATGAACTGCCAGATTTCAGAGTTTCATTTGTCAGTCAAGTCTTCTAAATGAAGTCAGTGTTTAACATGTAAATGTTTAGTAGTTGGTGCTTGTGAGATTTTATTAAATTATTAAGGGATTAAAAGAAAAATAATGGAAAACTTGGAAAAAATGATATTTTTTGGTTTTGCTAATGTAAAAGAGAATGAAGTAGTGAAAAATCAACTTTCCATTTCAATTAGAGCCTATTTAAGGTTCTTTCAGAGTACTGTCTTATTTCTGCAGTTATGGGGACCTGGGAGCTCTGTCAGGAATTAGAGTAAGTTCTAAGCTCTGTGCAGTGAGATATGTTAATTATTGAATGAGAAGATGTTCCTGTCTATTCAAACATGGTTGAAGTGTGTGAAGCAATGCGTGAAATGAAGGCTGAGCCCCCTTGCCATGAAATGGGGCTCCAAGTGAGAGTGCTCCTCTGTCCTTTCATTCTGCTCTGAGATGATGGCAGCGGGCAGGGAGGGAGGGAGCTGCTGCTGGAGTTGCATTACAGCTGCCTTGGAGACTGCCTTGGATTTGCCCAAAGGTTATTCCTGGGATCCCTGGGCTCTGGTGAAAGCATGGCATGTGTATTACAACAATTTTAATCACAACAACAACTCCATAAACCCCAGAATTCTTGTCATGCCCAGTGGTACCAGGAACAAGAGCAGCCAGGGCATGGAAAAGCAGCTCATGAGCAAGGAATAAAGGAGCTGAAATGCAAGGCTTTTGGAAGGCTTTCCATTTAAAAATCAGCAATGAATATCAAGCAGCTGAGTACCACTTATTAATAATTTGAAGTGAAATCTGAAAATGGTTAATTGCCGGTTCTTGAGCGCAGAGTGGAATTAACAAGTAGGTTCCTATGACAGAAGACTTTATTGGAATATTAAGTTACTGAAAAGTCTGTTTCTGGCTTGATTATTTTCAATAAGATAAGTCATTTGCATTTTCTTAATTGCCTAGCATAGATTATTCCCAAAGACATGAAAACAAAGTTCAACTTTTCCATTCTTTTGGGAAGAAGATGGGATTGAAAAGTGAATTCCTACTTTCTCAGCCCACAGAATTGTTCTGTGACCCTTATATCTGACACTGGTAATTGGTGTCCAGTGATTGCCAGTTGAAGTTCAGCTTACACAAAATAAACTTTTTCTTTTAAGGAGGCATATTAAATGAGGTTATTATGCCATCATTTGGGATTAAGGAATTGCTTCATGGGAAAATGCCAACTCCTTTTATACACACAAAGTTGACAAGAGCCTTATTGTGTCTAGGCAAGATGTCTTCATTTTGTTTTATTTTCTTTTAAAGATAAATGTTCTTCCCACCACTTCTACTCCTTTTACTTGAAAGTTGGTTTATGGGAGTCATTAAAAAAAAATTAAAAACTGTGTGTCCTGTTTGAAATTCTGATTGCACTTACCTTTGCCTTAATTCCTCTTTCCTTCAGTGGTTTTGTTTCCACATGAACAGGGAATCTCACTCTTCAGAGCAGGATCCAGTGAGTGCATGTGGCATTTGTGAATTCATTACTGATTCTCGTCAAGAAATGGACTTTACTGATCCTTGTGGGCTCCTTCCAGCTCAGGATATTCCATGGATCATTCTCACATTTGCATTTTCCCTCTTATTACAGCTGGCAGTATCTAAGGCTAAAAAGTTATAAAAAAAGTCTGAAATCTACCAAAGGGCCAGAAATAAAAATAGCCTAATGCTTTTTATTATTTTACTTTATTTATATCGCTCAAGAATTAACACCTTAATTTTGTTCATGGCTGGGAATTTGGAGGTTTTCCTGTTGATTGCAACAAATTACCTTCTGAAAATGGTTTTGAGGAAAGACACTGATGGAAGGCAAAGCCAAGAAATTCTCTACTGAATCCACATAATCTTTCTGCTTTCCAAGATATAAGCTCAGTTCGACTGAAATAGTTGAAATTTTGAGTAATTAGGTTTTATTTGCCACACAACACTTCTTGTTTTTTCTCTGGTGCTTTTGTGAGAAAAGGAGTTGGTGTTGCAGAGGCAACATTAACAGCTGCCTTCTGGAGGGATATTTGGTGGTCCTTTGGCAGAACTGTGTCAGCAAGGCCAGACTTTGAGCAAATCCAGGATATTTAAAGTGCAACAGAACTGTGGGAGTGGAACTGCCTGGAAAGCGCTGGAAATCCAAAGCAAGGCTCCAATAGCTGGGAATTCCTCCCAATAACAGCAGAGTGAGGTGTTACTAATGAATCCAGAACTACTGTGTAAAATGGGCTTGGAATTAACTGGAGTGCTGAGAACAAACTCAAGTCCAACTTTTGAATGTAAATAAAATTGATGTGTTACCACAGGCTATTCGGTGAACCACGTAATTAGGTTTTTTTCCATGAAAAACGAGACATTATGGTGCAGCTGGAGCAAAGCAGTATGTAAAGGATTTATGTTCTAGTTATATGAAAATTAAACAATCATTAGAAGACTGTATTTTTAAAAGTGCTGCTGGGAGGGGAGGAAATGAAAAAAATCCAATCAGTAGAATTTATTTTTCAGCCATGTATTGGGCAATATCAGCCACAGTAGTTGATGTTTTTTCCTTTAGGGAATCTCTTTTTCCAGTGAAATGAACTCACTTAACTGTGTGAAGTAAATCTAAGTTAGCTTGAAGTGAAATCTGCGTTAATAGGGCTCATTACTAATGTTTGTATTTTCATGTATTGAGTAATTCGAAGAACACAGGGTAGGCTCTACTGGAAAATTTAGACTTTAAAAATAGATGAAATGGCACCCTCTGAAGAAAATGACTTAAAAAATGCATACAATTGCATTTTGGTGAGGGCATTTTTAGAATAATTAATGAACTTTAAGTGACAATGATGGTGCTGGATTGCAAACAGAGAACACTGAAGCACAGCTCTGCTGATGTTAACACATCATTCCTCTTCAGAGAGAGATGGTTTTCATTACATAAAAGTCACTTGCTTTATAATGAAGTTCCTGTTAAAGGTCATAAATCTTACTACAGAATTCTTATACCCCGAGCCTGAGACCGCTTTCATTTTGAGTGGGCTTCATTATACACCTGCACTTACTTATCCTGGGATTTGGCTGTAATCTGTGGGACAAGTACCTTGGATACCTGGCAACCTGTCCCTGTGGCAATTCCCAGATGTGAGCCATGGCTCAGGATGTCAGTGATCAGCCAGGAAAATGACAGGGAGGCAGCTTTGGAAATGTGAAGCTTGTTCCTGATGTTCATTGAAACCTCAGGACCCTGAAGCTGGAAGATGGCCTTTCCAAAGAAGCAAACAAAACCATATTCCTGCATGGAATGAAGAGGAGGAGCAAGTGGAAAACATCTGAGTACATGGGATAGGTTAACAATGAGGGTGGATTCTTACCTTTGCTCTTTGCCTGTGGGAAGTGGGGGTTTCAAAAGGAAAGGGAAAGGCTGGAGTTGTGCTGTTAGTTAAATATTAGTCTCTTGGTTAAAAAAAACAAAACAACAAACCAAGCATCTGCGTGCTGCAGTCACTCATATATTGATAAGTAGAACTTTGAGTGGAACGGTGTAAAATTGATTTTCCAAGGCTGAAATGCTCAGTAGTTTGAAGTGTAGGTACAAGCCAGAGGAAAGGCACGCTGCAAGGTGGGCACAGCTGAAATGCTTGTTCCTCCTTGTTGCTGTAAACCAGCTTAAACGTGTCCTTGGAGCCGAGGAGAGTGAGCAGGAGCTGCAGCCCCTGTGTGTGCTCAGCCTGGCCCAGAGCAGCCAAGGCTGCGTTGGTGCCTCAGGAGCCCTGCAGCGGTGCCCGTGCTCAGCCAGCTGCAGCCTGGCACGCTTCCAGTTTCTGTTCCAGGCCTCAGGGCTCCCCGAGCTGCCTCTGCCCTGGCACAGCCCCTCCCGTGTTCCCTGGGTGCTGTTTGCCAGTGTTTGCACCAAACCCAGGGCCTTTATTGCTTCGGAATAGTTGAGCCAGAGGAGTCAAACTGAAATGCTTCCAATTTCTACAACAAATTGATGGGTGGATCATACAAATAACCAGGCAAAAGTAGCACCTCAAATTCCTGGAGACATCGAAGTGTGAATTTCCTACATTAAAGTGCTTATATTGGTGAACTTGGTCTTGGAAGGAAGAGCAGAAGGTGGCAGGTGTGGCAGTTTCTAAGCAGGAAATAAATATCAGATCTTCAGT
The DNA here is from genome assembly GCA_013397245.1 of Thryothorus ludovicianus. NCBI lineage: Eukaryota > Metazoa > Chordata > Aves > Passeriformes > Certhiidae > Thryothorus > Thryothorus ludovicianus. Next base: position 10,801 of record VZTB01010314.1, on the reverse strand, counting down.
AAAACATTTCTATTTTGTAGTTGTTCCATAACGTTCTGGTTGCTTCTGAAACACAAGTAGTAGAACACCTTTCCCACCAGGGAGACTTCCAGTCATAAGTGATGAAAGGGTCATTGTACAGGTCTTTTTTTTACTGGAATGGCTTTAAGAATTTCATGCTTATTCTCTAAAGAGATGGGAATATGGGCAGTGTTACTGTGTGAACAGGGGAGCAGCAGGGCCTGCAGTCTGATGGGTTTATGGTTCTGAGGAGCTGGAAGGAAAATCTCAGTCCCTTTGGAGTTGGATAAAATTTATTCTATGAAATTCTTGGTTACATATGTCAACAAAATTCCCTGGAATCTGTTCTCTAAGGCAGGTGAGGAAGAAGTGTGTGGTGTTTGTCTGCCCTGACATTTTTTTATCTCTTCTATATGAAGAGGCTGTGATTTAATGAGCAGTGTGACTGTAAAGCAAGTTTGGCTTCTGTGTTTGAGTGATGTCCTCTGCTCTTACCAAGGGAAGGGGGTGATGTTGGACTGTGCTGGGATAGAATGGTGAAGGGCTAAACTGACAATCCTGCCCTTTCCAGAGAGATTCCAGAGAGTTCTGCCACTTGAACTGCCTGCTGGTCAAGAGAATTTGTTCCTGACAAAAGCTTTATCGGTTTTCTTTAATGTGTGATTGGCTTATTGAAAGATAACATTTTATTTTTATTTTGTACTAACATTATAATTTGAATAACTTACAAGTAACTTAATGATCCTCTTGCCATCCCTAACAGCCCTGAGTTGGGAGTCTAATTTGGATTTTCTATACAAAGCAAAGTAAGATTTCTATTGCTGCAACATTCAAAAATAAATTAAATACTTCACTAAAACTGGGGTATCCTGAAGTGGTGTCACCATCCTTGCTGCTGCTTCTCTGCTGGTGTTGGTGCTTCCAGCTTCAGAAAAGCTCTCTGGTCCTCTGTATAAACCCATGGAATTTATACCCAGCAGGGTTTTGCAGCACAAATGGAGGAGTTCCTACTCATTTGCTGCTATTCTTTGGGAAATAGTGTATTCAGGAGCTAATAAGCAGGTGAGGTAAAGCTGAGAGGAATAAACAGCAGTGTGCTTGAGAGTTCTCTCCAGAGAGCCTTTGAACCCGGAGAAGCTGTCCTTGGAAGTGGATAACTTCCAGACAGATATCCCCTGTCCCAGGTGTATGTGGAATTATGGCTCAGTCTGTCCTGCCTTTTTCCTAAACTAAACCAGACTGCAGGAAGCATTATTTTATTACTATTTCTTTTGCTGTAGAACACAGTTAAGGCCTGGAAGTGTGAAGAAAAATGTTTTGCCTGCAAGACTGTTACTGCTTAGTCTCAAAAGAAATGCACTCTAGTCCTGAAATTCCTAATCCCTCCCCTTTTGGGATAGGGGTTCGTGCCTGGCCTTTTCCTGTGAGGTTCTCAGTGAGCCCACAGGAGGGTAATTGGTGAGCAAACATTACACACAGCACTGTTTGCTTGTCCTGGCCCAGACAGCTGCTCTAGGATGGCTGAGCCTGGAGGTGGGTGAGACACTGCTCACGGTCAAAGGCTCAGATTATTGTGTGGCATCAACAGAGACAAAAGATCCTGGTGCTTAGAGGTGTACTAAATATATTTTTGTATTTAAAGAAAAAAATCATTACTGTCTTAACTGACTTTTGAGTTTAATGTGAATTTACATAAGTTGACTTTTCAGTTCTTCAATGAGTTCTTGCAATTATTTTACATTTTTATTTATTCCTGTGTGGTAGACATGCCAGCAAACCTTTGTTATAAATCTCCTAGAGAAATGTTAATTTGCTTCATTTTCCCTCTTCAGGTACTGACTATAGTTTACATTTTGTCATTAATGTACTGAACAGGAGTTCCTGTAAGTTTCTGAAACTCAAAATGTTAAAATTAAGCATCAACCCCAAATTGCTGCCTCTTTAGGATTCCTGCTTGTGGCCCCCAAATGCTGGAAAGAAGCAAATGAGGTTTTTTTTAGTATCTTCTTGTGAATTTACTCGCTTTGTTTAATTGACATGTAATCACTTCACCGAAAAAGTGGAGACCTTGGATTACTGGTACATTGGGAAATCTGGAAGCGATTCATTGTCCAAGATGCCATTTTCTGGAGCTGGCTGGAATAGCAGGATATCAGAGCTGTGATGCTGATGTAGCCAAAATAAAGAGGGGCTGTGGAAGGAGCTGCCCACAGAGAAGGCTCCGTGATTCATTTCTGTGTGAGTTCACAATCTTCCAGTGCTCAAACTGCTGAGCTCAGGAGTTCTCTGCTGTCATTTGTCTTTGTTTTAATGGGATTAAGTAATTATGTGTGCATTTTCTTTCAACTAACCACCCTGATAAAAGCAGGCACAACTGAAGAGCCTATAAATTGTCAGCTCTTCTGTTCCAGCAGAAGTGCTTTGATGGTTCTGCAGATTTTATGTCTTGGTGCATATATTTAGCTGCCCTACTATGGTGAGTAAGGCTAGAGAGAAGTTTATGTAATCGATGGGCTGAGAGTCTCCCCTTGGGGACGTGCCTGGGGGAAGGTGGATCAGCTAGAGGGCAGTTATAAGGGAGAAATCCCTGACACTTCCAAGCAGAAATAGAAGCTGTTCTCCCAAACACTGGAATAACTTCATTGAAACTAATCATGTCTGATATTGATACTTTGGCTGTATCAATTCAAATTTTCCTGCTGGTTTGCAGAACCTCTGCCTTTGTCCTGCAGCTGTTAAGACTCACTAGTTTTTTGTAAGTTTGACATCCATCTGATTTTTCAAGTAGGAACTGCTCCCTGTGTATTGTGGCATCTGCAACCCTTTGTGTTTAATGAATTCATCAGGTGTTTGCTATGTGATATCATCAACCACTTAATTCTTTTCAGAACTTCATTCTTTCTGCATGGCGTGTTTATGCATTCAATTTTTATCTTTACTATTAATTCAAATTAAGTCTTGGTTCGAGAGTTTATGTAATCACTTTAATGAAGTGGCTGTGCCTGCTCACTGCTTCTTGTTTATTTTAAATATTGGTCTGGGGAAGTAAAGGTTTTAATGTATTCCAAATTATAACCAGCAGTAACTACGCAATAGTCCTCTATTAATTCTGTTTTAAGAGCTCTGCATATAAGATGACTTTTACACTACTGTGCTGTCTCATAATTTCATGTGAGAACTGGCTACTGTTAATTTGTTTTCCTGTTAGTCCCTGTGTCAGAGGCAAAATTTGTCATTCTTCTTCTGGCTTGAAATTGTGTTGTCAGCAGATCCACTTCTTTTCTGGAATTTCCCTTTTACACTTAACAATGCAGCTTCTGAATTTTTGGGCTTGTGGCCACTTAATCCCGGGTAGCCATTTAAATTAACCTGTTAGGATGAGGAATGAATTACTGCATTTAAAAAATTACTTTTCTTGTCACCTGTGCAGTTTGTTAGAGGCTTTCTGTGGTTACTTTGCACACGTTAGGTGGTCTTGGTTTAAGAACAGTGACCTTTGATGGAAATCCACAACTTCCCAATGCCCGTGGGGCCAATAATCAGCCCAGCCCCCTTGTTTGCCTGTCTTACACGTGGAATTGTTGGTGTCCCGATTTCCTGGGGCAGTGGACAAGTTCTGTGGGAAGGTTGAGCTCTCAGATCATTATACCCCCCCTCACCTGGCTGTTTGCAGGGCTTTGCAAAGCACACCAGTGGCTGCTCCTGCTGTGGGCTCTGGAGCTGTGGATCTGACTGGAAGCAGGAACTGGGAGCTGCCTCGGTCAAAGCTTTTGTGTTCAGCATTTCCCCCCTGGCCACCCGCTCTAAGCTGGGAAGTTATTCAGGATGTGTGTCCAGGATGTGGGATGGAGGAGGAGGAGGGAGCCCTGATCCACAAGTGCTTTTAAGTGCTTTGCTGAACAAGCAGGCAATGCAAATGGTGAATGGAAGGGAAAGTTGGTGATTGCTCCACCTTTTCTCTGTGCTCTGGGAGCTGGAGAAAGTGGGAAAAGGAGAGAGAACTGGTGTGGAACTGTTCTAAACCAGCAGCTATCCAGTTTCCCCTCCCATTGCTCACACTATTCCCAGCTAAGTCTTTCTGCTAATCTTCACGTGATTAAGAATGTTGGATGGTGACACAAAGAACTCTACAAAGTAATGCTTAGGGACATCCCACTGTGTGCATTTGATGCCACATCTGGGATGAGATTATAAATAAATGAAAAGGAAAAAGAACAAAAGAAAATACAACCCTGGAATCCCATGAACTGTAACTTTTTCAAGCCTTTGAATATACAGTGCTTGAGGAAAATGGAAGAAGTTAAGATATTTTGTACAAATATATTAGAAAAGAATACAGAGTGCATTTGGAGTACAAAGACTCCCAGAGTTTTATTGGCTGTGGTTGTTGTCAGTGTTAACAAAACACACAGTCAGCATGGCCCCAGTCTGTCACTGTGACATGTTGAGCATTTGCAGATGTAAATCCCTGTCATATGTCAGAAATATGACATTTTGCAACCAAATAAAAATACACAGAAACTTGGGATTCACAGAACTTTCTGCCATGTACCATAACTCTGGCCATAGCTTCTGTTCAGCGTCGCAGCTGCCCAGTGGATAAAGGGTTTTCAAAACCATATGTGCTGTGAAAATGGGCTGTTTATGTAATGATAGTTTATTTAATGGGAGCTTTGCAAAGAATTGACTGTGCTGTGCAGTGTCCAAGAGGGTGAGACACAAAGGAAGTGGCAGGCACAGCCATCATAACCTGAAATCCCATTATCAGATTTTTGTGGAATGGATTCAGTTTTTCAGAGGTCAGTATTTCATTGCTGCCAAAAGGACCCATTTTGTACACAGCAGAAAGGGCAGAGTGATGAGAATTGGTGATTGCCCAGCATTTATTGTCCCTCAATACCAGTGTGATAATTGGGTTTGTCACTCATCTGCAATGGGTGCATCGCATGGGTGGCATTAGGCCCTGGTGCTTTTCCCCCTCAGGAGACACCATTTGTTGTGCCAACAGGTATTTGTGTCCCATGCCCTGGTTTGGGTGTCTGAGGGGTGTGTTGCACCCTGACCTTGGTGTGCAAGCACAGCAAACGTGTTCAGCACGTGTGGCTGAGCTGAGCTGAGCTGGTTGGGGCCGAGTTCCTCCTCTGCAGGGTCGGGGGCAGCTGCCAAACGGCTGCAGATCACCCCAAAATGCTGAGAGTGCCTTTGCTGCAGCACAGCTTTGAGGTTTGAGGAGATGTAGCCACTGGAGGGGTGGAGGTTTTGGCTGTGGATGCACATTTCCTTCATGATTCCATGGATTTACTACTCTGAGCAGCAGTGGTTGTGTGAGGGGCTGCCTGTGCTCATGGCCCATCCATTAACCTAGAATATGAACCACCCTTCTCTTTCAGAGTTAATAAATATTTTAACATTTCATCAATATTTATTAAATAAAAAACCACCAGTACTACGGAATCAAAATGTAAAGGGGCTTTTTTTGGCTGTTATCTGGAACAGAGTTGAAAAAAGATAAGAAACCTTTGGTGCCTCTTGGATTCCTCTGTGATTTAGCCTTGTAGGAAACATGGTAATGCTTGGCTTTGTGTTGTTCTGGTTTAAAACTAAACCACTGGATTCTCTGATTTACATAGCAGAAATTATTTTGCTATTATCCTATTTACATTAGTATTTCCTTGTGTATTTGTTAGGCAAATGAATTCCTTGTTAAATGGCTGGGAAGAGGATTTCGAAACACTGGGATTAGTTCCTTTCTTTTGGAAGAAACAGTTAACAAATAGGAAAATGCTCGTGGAGAGCCGAGTTTCTGGCAAGCCCTGCTGGTACAGAGTGTACTGAGCTGGAAATGTTGCCGAGTTAGCACAAACTGTCTGATATAAAAAGCACGTTTTTGTTATAAACACTGCCTGCTCAACAGAGTTGTTGGTCTTACAGAACAGCTTTAAACAGGGACTGTTGCTTTTGAGTAATATTAAATATTTGTCTTCTGGTGAATGTTTTCTTAGGAAAAATCACTGTAGATAGCAAACAAACCAATTCTTTTATTATGCAGTATAAGTGCATTTGAACTTCCTTGTTTTTATCTTGACTGCTTCACTTGAATTTATATGTTTTTGGAGGGGTTATTTTTCACTTGAAAAAGTTTTGGGTTATTTTTCTTTAAAAAAAAAGTATTTGTACAGGTGTCTTCAGATTTCAAAATCGGCTTTGTTCTTTCTGAGCTTTGTCTTGTTGTTTTTCTGGCTTTGTACTGACACTTTGTGGCTGTTTCTGTGGTGCTTCAAGTGACAGGAGTCACAACAGTAATGGAAAATAGCAACTTAAATAAACATGTTCAGGAAGTATAAAGCAGGGTGAGTGTGGAAACCTTCCCCAGCTCAAACCCTGTACAAATGTTCTCTACAGCTCTAGAAGTAGATTTATAGGATAGAGATATGAGGCTTTTAGATTTATTTTCTGTGGCTTTTTTTCAATAGTAAATACTGTGAACAAGATGTCTCTAGACACTGTGAACAATCTGGTGGGTATTAACTTATAATAAGTATCAAATTTTCTTTTTATTGTACGGGGTGATTGGTGTATTCTCAGTTCTAGGCTGTGTCACCATTCCTCACTTGATCCTGCAGTGTATAAATTACTTTTTTCCAGCCGTCTCTGTGTACACAATTGAAGAGGTGATGCCATCTTTTGTTTTTGTTTTGTGTGGCAGTACATAGTAAGAACAGGATAGAAAATAGATAATTTAGGAGCCAAGTTCCATTTTTTTAGTTATGATAGCTGGTTTAGAGTCAGGGACGATAATTTCTGAGCTATCTGTGTGAAGATTTGTGGCTGTGTTGGAAGAAGAGCACAACACATTAATTTAACTTATCTCTTTAAAATTCCTTCCCAATCTCCCATCTACCCCAGTTCGCTGGCTGTGGGAAGCTGTTCCCTGTGCCCTGTCCCTCCAGGCCCTTGTTTCATTTAGGTCATCTCTAAGTGTCCACTTGGAAGAAACTTTCTGGAGGGTAAAAAAGTGTACAGGGGAAGCTTTGGGTTTAGATCATAACTGAGCAACGTGTTTATCCTCTCCTTAACAACAAGGCAAATCTAATTATTTAATGCTTAACCAATGATTCAAAGCAAACCTTAATCCTTTTCTTTTGTGCAAATTAAGTGGGCATGTCATTATTTAAATATCCAACAAGATTCTGGAAAATTTGATTAAACCTGCTAAGAAAACCTTGTGAAATGCAGGAGAGGTGAAGGAAGAATTACACTGCAATTGAGCACAAATAATTATTTTTATCAAATAGCAGTGCTCAGTAATGATGTGTGTGATTATATTTCTTTTCTTCTTTGCTTGTTTTGTTGGGGTTTGTGTTTTTACTTCTGTAAGTGTCAGTCTCCTGCTGTCTGTTCTGGGGAGATGCTGTGCAGTCAAATACTTTTTGAGTAAGGAAAAAAGGAACTTGTTTTTTGCTGATAATCTACCCAGACATCAAGGGAAGAAAATATCAAAAGGAAACTTATTAGAAGTTGGCCAATTTTGTTTGGAAATGAAAGATTTGGATATTACAGGCCAGTCTGAAAGCAATTTGGAAAGCTGTCCCAGTAAAACATGGCCTTTTTTACTTCAAATGCTGCATTTTGAGAGCCCCTGGCTGTTTGTCCTTGCACACTCACCCTACGTGGATTCCTGGGCCTTGCCCCTGAGTAAATGATTAGCAATGGGAAAATGTTACACAAGAAATACTTTGGAATGTTAATTGTAAATCTAATTATTTCTTTCTAAAATGAACCTGAAGCAAATTTCTGGTAACTGTTACCAGGAGGAAAGAGAGGTGGGAGTATAAAGTAGCTGAAACTTGGGGTAGTTGAAAGAGGATCTGGTGATTTGGGCAGAAAGGAGACTTTGCACTGCAAATTCTAAGCCATTTTGGAAGATAATTGAAATGAGGATTTTGTTTCGGAATATTCCATAGCTTTATTTTAAATGTGTTTCATGGAGTCACACAATCATTTAGGCTGGAAAAGACTTTTAAGATCAGGGTATTTTGCAGCTTATAATGGAGCAGCTCATGGGATCAGATTGTGAAGCTGATGCATTTCTCCTTAGAAATAGTTTTAATTAAACTGTTTGAATTTTGGATAAAGAATTCTATTTGGAAAACTGAAGGAAATGCACTTTTGGCTTCCTGGGCTTGGTGAGGGGATGTGTGGGCAGCAGTAGCTCTTGTGTCAGCCAGTGCTCACTTGGTGTGTGAGTACAGATGGGTCAGAACTCACCTCCTCTGACACCCAGTTAAAAACCCAAACCCAAGAGCAGACACCCTTCTGCCCCCAACAGCTCACACCTGCTTTGAAGTTTTCAGCTCCTCTCTTTTTAAATTTAATTTTTATGTTTAAATGCCTTCAAATTTAATGGCCAGTGTAATATAATTTTAGCAGTGACCGTGCATGTGTGCAAGAAAGGACTCCCAAAAGAACTCAGGGAAACTCTAAAGTTAGCTGAAAAACTGAAAAAATAAAAAATATCAAGCAATGCTTTTACTACAAATTGTCTTGTTTTGCTGCTAATAATTTAGAGACTCATTTTCTGTTTTCTAAAATAGATGAGAAATTACGCAAGTAAGGGCTTTGCAAAACAGAAGTGCTGCCAAAGCATAAACAGTTGTGGATTTGTATCCCTGTGTGTCTGCAGAACCGGAGAGTCAGGATTATCCTTCCTGCTGAAAGCAGGACACAAAACTTACCCTGAATTCTTAGTGAGTATCTGGAGCTCTGTGTGTGTTCAAGGTGATTGTAAGAAGTGCTGATGATCATGGAGAGGAATAAAAATATTCTACATTGGGCTAGAAATTACTCCTTCCCACCCCCTTTCAGTGTTTGACATAAAAAAAGAATCTGGTAGAAGATCTCTTTGCTCATTCTGCTCCAGCAAACCACAAGAAGAGAAGCTGTTTTTAACTAGATGACATATTTAGTAGTTGCCTTGCCAAAAAAACTTTTTCCTTTCATACTGGAAATAGTTTTTTGTTCTGAAATAATGATCTTTTTATCTGCATCACTTTTTTTTTCCTCTGAAGCTAGTCCCTTCTTCGTGGAAGTTTATTTTTGTAAGGCTTTTCCAGATTTAGGAACTGCATTTGATGACTCATAGGATTTTTTTTCCCTTTGCTTTCTGCCAGGTAGGAGCAGCTGTGTACTTGGTAATTAGCTTACTCTGCCTTTGCTTAACCACTCTGCTCTCAGTGTTCTGGCTGAGGGGGGAAAATGCTGCATTTTTCTCCTGTTTGTTTTTTGTGTTCAATCTACAAAAGCCAGTTTTACCAAGCCCTTGAAACAGCCAGAATATTTAAATAGAGCATCGAAGTAAAAGGAGGGCTGTAGAACTGCCGTAAATAATTCTTTTTTTCCCCCTCTGTGTTCACTTTCTCTGAGCATGGTCATTCTGGACAGTATTGTAAGAGCACAGAGGCAACAAAAAGCAGATGGTTACTATAGTTTCAGTGAATGGAGCCAGTTTTACTTGGCTGAAGGTATTTTCTAATTTCTGTCCTCTTGCCTGACATTCATGAAAGGCCTTTTTGAACACATTGAAGTCCTGCCTGTTTTCATATAACATTTGATCTCTTTTACCTACAAAAGCACAAGGACCATCTCTGATGTTTTTAAGTACATCCTTATGCCCAGGGTTTTTTTTTATTGCCATTGTGGTTGACTCACTTCTCTGGAGAATCACAACCAGTTTCCTTATGCTTTGTCCAGAGCAGCTGTGGCTGCCCCATCCCTGGCAGTGCCCAAGGCCATGGATGGGGCTTGGAGCACCCTGGGACAGCAGGAGGTGTCCCTGCCCATGGCAAGGGGTGCCACTGGATGGGCTTTAAGATCCCCCCCAACCCAGTCTATGATTCTGTAATTCAGTGACAACACCTGTAACCGTGGGCAGAGTTGGATTCACTTGAGCTTCAGGAAACAAAACAACAGCCACAACTTCCTTGTGCTATGGGAAATTAATTGGGATTGCAGGGGAAGTGATTAGATGACATTTTCAGGAAGCTGCAGGGTGTCTGTGGTCATCTAGCAAATGATGGTAAGGATGAACCTGTGTTATGGTCAGATAGACACTTGAAGATGTGACAGGGGTTCAGTTTGCTGTTATTTCATTAAACGAGCATCTGTTGCAGTCTTGTTATTTTAAAGCTAATTTTGCAGTGCTTAAATCTGAATTTTCTCTGCAAATTGCATAAAGCAAACCTGTCTCCTTGTCAGTATGTGGCTGCTTCTCTTGTGAGATCCTAATGTCCTTTGTGTGAAACTTGCTGTTGTCTTGCCCTAATACCTTGTCAGGTCTGTGACAGCTGATTTGGTAGCTGTGAATAGCTATGATCCCAGCTGAAATTTCTGGCACTTGAGGGCTTCAGGAGGAAGATTACTCAGCAGCAGCCTCCCCTCCACCAGGATGAAGGACCTACACAAATGGCTGCCAAGGAGAAGTTCCAAGAGATGGCCTTTGCAGCATCTGCAACATTTTCTTTTGCTTAGTGTTTAATATTGAAGGCTGAAGTGGTTTAGAAGAGTTTTTGCAGAGCATACGGGCTGACAGCAGCACCCCCAGGTGGGTCTGTGCGTGTTGTCATTACCAGATGCACACGGACGTGCTTTGTTCCCTTTCCTGGGGTTGTGGAGCAGAGTTTGACAGAAATTATCTATTTTAGTATGCACACAAGTACAGGTACCAGTGTTCAGGCAGAGGGCTAAAGATTACAGCTTAAATCTTTGATTTAAATCCCATGGCCAGGTGCTGATAGCTATCAAA
>VZTB01010313.1:185145-215390 GCA_013397245.1 Thryothorus ludovicianus | reverse complement strand
GCTCAGGGCGGGCGGGGCTCCGCAGGCAGCGGAGCTGCACGCCGAGATAAGCGGAAAAGACGGCCCGGGCGCGCTGCCCTTCAGCTGCCCCGGAGGAGGCCGCGGCAAAACAGCCGCCCTGGTGTCACGTGGAAAGGGGAGGGTTTTTTCTGAAATCCTTTAATGATTGATTAGTTGACAGGTTACAGAATAACAGTTTTTATTAATTTAGAGTGTTAGGAATTTGGAATGTCGCTTAAAGATCATCTAGTCCCAGCCCTTTTGCCGTGGGCAGGGACACCTCCCACTAGACTAGGTTGGTTAAAGCCTTATCCAGAAATTTCCTCAGTAACCCATTCCAATGTTCCACCACCCTCACAGTGACGAATTTCTTCCTAATACCTCATCTAAATCTCCCGCTTGTCTTATCACTACAGTTCCTGATGAAGAAGCCCTCTCCAGCTTCCCTGTGGGCCCCCTGCAGATACGGGAAGCTTGCCATGAGGTCTCTAGACGACCACCTCTTCTTTGAGCTGAACAGCCCCAACCTTCTGATCCCGTTTTCCTAAGGGAGGTGGCCGCAGTCCTCTTATCAGCTTAGTGCAGAAGAGGCCGCACACTCGAACAGTTTCATATCCTTCTTACGTTGGAGGCCTCAGAGCTGGACACAGTGTTCCAAGTGGTGTCTTGCAAGACGCAAGCAGAGGGGCAGAATCCCCTCCCTGGTCCTCCTACTTTGGATGCAGCCTAGAATTCTGACATGTTAAGGTTCAACGATTGCTGAGAGATTGATGAGAGTAGCTGACTGCAAAAACATGGTCAAAGCAATATATTAATTCAAAGCATTGTACTAAAAAGTTTTAACCCCTAACAAAAGTGAGCTCAAGACAATAATTCACCACTCATAGAACACTATTCTCACGCCACAGTTGTCCCCATAGGGGTAAAGAGAGGTTGAGCCTGTCAACTGATTCCAGAAGTTAAAATGGAGTATTTCCTAACATCTTACCCTTCTGAATTTGCTTTTGTACTATTTTCTTATGTTTAGATGGAGCTTGAGTAGCTCCTTACCCAGTGAGGGGTGGTTGTACTTCAGAGGTGGGTGACACAAAACATAATGTGTCAGCCTAAGGAGAATGATTTCACCACAGTTCTTGATTCAATAACAAGACATCTTCCCTCATCTCCCTTGGTTTTCAGCTGCTGTGCAGCTTATCAGTCAGAAAGGACCAGCATACCTGGCCACATTCCATCCAGGGAGTAGCAATTTTATTTTCCTCTACAATTTCTGTATGTTATCTTTTTACCCCCAAGCCTTTTCCTGCACCAAGGAACAATAGAGGCCCGTGGAGTACAGTCTCCCACCTACAAAACACAGGCACAGGCAAGCATTTTAAAATAGCAACGCATATGGCTATTCAATAGGAGGCTTTGGCAAAACCTATGTGTAGAGTGATCCAGTTTGGACAAATCCCTGAGCGAAGTGCACAGGACCTGGAACCAGTGACTGCTGTGATCCACCAAAGACAATGCATTGTGTCTGCCCTCCTACTGACCAGGATCCTGCCCTTTCCTCTGGGTTCATGCTGGTCTGGGGCCGAGTGAGAGGATGGCCATGCAGTGGTCAGGGCCCAGCCATCCTTCTTGATCCCTGCCTGCTGCAGAGGTGTTGTGGGAGGAGACTGTGAAAGCTGGTGGATGATTTGAGCTGCCATTCCCCAACTCCTGGTGGCTGCAGCAACTTGATTTGCAGGAAACGCCAATAGCCTTGGTACAGGGAGACTCATGCCATTCCTTTAAGCTGAATGATGGCCACACCAGAAGGTAAACAACTACTCATTTTTCATTTCCACATTCCAGCATCCTTAAATATGCTAGATAATATTTTAAATCCCTATTTATGAAGTCCAAGCACAAGAAACACATTTGGGTCTCACTTACTTCCCTGATTCTGGGCTTAGTAGTTCTGAAGAGCTTGGTAGTAAGTAAAATGTATTATGTATTTTTTTACATACATAATTATGCCACTGCTCTTTACTGAAGCACAGTACTACTACCTCAAATATAAAGATCGCAGGTGTATAAAGTTCAACTTTCTTTAGTTACAAAAAGTGTGTCTTTTGTAACTAAATTCATGCAACATAATTCATGCACCTCGAACATGCATCTCAACTAAACTATTCCTACTTAGGGGTGGGGGAGTTTAATGCACTACTGGGCAGAAAGTTGAAGTCAGTACACTTGAAGTGGGGAAGCCTGTGTATGAATGCAGCTAATAGCTCCATCATTCACACTCTACCATGCAGGCACAAAGAACTTTACTTTCCTCAGGATACTTCCAATCATCACTCTTTAGTCCCCTGTCTGCTGAATCAATCTCTGCATGGAAGACTGAGCATGGGCTAGAAAAACAGCCTTCTCTCAGAGAAGATAAATGCAAAAATCACTTTTAAAATCTACCTAGTTCAAATGAACAAGAAATATTGATAAATTATCCGTATGGAAGAAAAAGCCAACAACTTCCCATGGTAGAAAAGTCCTATTTTAAACAGCTACTTCAAGCCCTGGAAAATTACTAATGAAGATAATTTTTATGTGACTTCTGTAGTTCTTATAAAAATGGGATGATGTTTATAAAAGAAATTGCTGTGTAGTTAATTTAAGTAAAATTTTAACAGATGGGGTAACAGTTTTAAATATAGCTACGAAACCTCACCAGAACAATAATATTAGGGAGAATGGATGTGTGTGATCTAGTAGTTAAATAGCTAAGTGACATCAACTTACCTATTTAAGACAGTATTGCAAACCTGAAAAAACTTCATCTTTCTCAATTACTCAGCACTGATAACATACTATTCACAGTATAAAACATATTCCAATGGAGTTTCCTTTGGAAACTCAAACATCAAAAGCATGTGAAATTCCTGTGAAATATGATGACATATTTTTTCCAATAAAAAAGGCAGCATAAATTAACAACTCTGTGTCCCTCCATATCATCAAAAAGGACAGCATATGCACCTGGTTCAGGAGAGGTTTATACACTTCATTCTCACTAGCAAAATTGGAAGCAACTCTGACCAGAAAGCTAAATAAAGCACAAAGATTGAAAATGTGTTTAGGAAAGAACATAGAAGAAATTATTTATGAAAGCAACACACCTAAAAGTTCACAGATACCTGGATTCAGATGGGTGAAAATCAAAAGAAGACATAGGACACTAGTTCCCTAAGACCCCTTTGTCAATTCTAGCTTTCAATTTCATAAAAATACATTGATAGGGGAAAAAAAAAATTGAACATGGTGGTTCAAAATCCAGATAATTACAGTATGTTATCATTAATTCTACATTTATGTCAGGAATATTGAAAACTACAACCTCAGAAAAAATAGAGAAACTTAAGTCTGATTTTCACTTCTTTTTTTAAAATTTATTTCAGATCCATAAATTAACAGTGGTTTCAATTTTAACACATAACTAATTCTTTTCTGAACAAATTAAGATGGTACATAACCTACCACCTCTGGAAGGACTTCAAGTAAAGCTCAAGTTTGTACTACTAATGAATGTAAATTCTTGACTGGTACAAGGATCCTCTTCACATTCTATGAAAACGGACATGTATTTTTCCTCAGTTGCCAAATATAATACCTCTATTTCTTAAAGCATTTTGTCTGTATCCCCAAGGCCTTGAAAAAGGTTCTTAGCAGCAACAAAACAGGACTGACCTGTTACCTAGTCTTTCTTTTTTTCTTTCCTTCTTGAACATGAGCACAGCAGCTAATGAATTCCCATAAAATCACAGAACAGAAAACAACCCCACAAAATCTCAGTGGCACTGCTTGTCCAGAGATTGTTTTACATATGCTGACTAGTGTTTTCAGTTCTCTGGACAAATAAAAAAGAATGTAGCAGTCTACAAACATCTCAAACACTTACACAAGGATTCAGTAAACAATCAACATTAATAAATATCATTTGCTCCTTCAAAAGATTCATTTTTGAAGAAAATATAATTTATTTGGCTAGCACAGTTTTAGTGCAGTTCAAAATGGTCAGGGGGAACAACAAAACCCTGAAAACAGTTCATTTTTAGTACCTGCCCTTTTCTAAATGCATTACCTATTAAACAAATACAAAACATCATGGCTTTCTATTAAAATGCTAAACAATCTATTAAAGAGCAGGAGTCTGTATTAAAATCCACAGTTGCTTACACTAGCAGTCTGAAAGAAAACACCCATATTTTCATTGAACTTAAGCTGAAGGTTGTCTATGCTGCTGTCCTGTGAATTCAGATGCTTTAGCCAAAGACATTTCTTTTAAGTGAATGACGGGCCTGTGTTACAATTTATCAGTGCTTAATATTCCTCATGATTCTTGCTGGGTCCTCTTCTGTGAGGCTTTTCCCTGAGTCATGTATTTATTGGAAAGGCTGCCTAAATTGGGAGGAAGAAAGCATTGTGATTTAAAGTCATGATTTGTTGGCTTTTAAATCAAACAAACAAAAAACCAAACAAAAATAAAACAAAACCCCAACAAAACAATACAAACAAACAAAAAAGGACATAAATCAACTGAAACAAACACAGTAGAAAATTACTGTCAAGTCAAACTATAACGAAAGGATATACAGACCAACTTAAGATCATTACCTGCTGAAGGACAGTAGGAAATAATAAAATACAAAATTGTAAACCAGGATTTTCTTGAACTAAACACATAATGAAAAACCCCTTTGTGTTACAAAATCCTCAAACTTAGATTTCAAAAAGCCTTCCGGTGAAGCCAAAAAAATCCAATGTGTCTTCCCAACAAAACTGATTAATTTAATTTGAGAAACTTAATTCCAGTCAAGTGTTTCCGAACTTCAGAAAACCAATTATGTCCCCCTCCAACTGCAGAGAAATTAGTGTATTATATACTCATGCTGCTGATAGGCTTGCAGAGTTGTACTAGAAATTCCAATTAAAACAAAAGCTGCAGTTCTTAAAATTTTCATTATACTTGCTACTAAGGTAGTGAAATTACTGTAAGGAAGCTGCAGTGTTAATCATGCATTTAAAGCAGAACATCTCTGATTCAGAAAAAGTACATAAAGGCCTTCATAATACAATCTCACTGCTACTTGTTTGCATTTTGGCAGCTCAGACCAAGAATGTGGTTTGATAATCTCTCCTAAGTTAGTTTATAATGTGTAATTCTAGACAATTACTGCAAGAAATCCTCACAAAAAAGCATTCTATGTTTAATTCTTGAAGAAAAAGAGAACCCCATGTAAGTTGAAATAGGAGAGACTGACACAACTCCACCATCCCGTGCGGCAAAGTAATTCGACCAGAGTCAATGATATAACAGCACAGAATTGTTATACCCAAGTTTTGTTTCCAAAACAAAACTCAAAATTTGTACACTTTTCCAGATTAAAAAAATAGGTAGCTACAGCCTGTACAAACTGCCACTGAGTTCAGTAAATTAGCTAGAGTTCCTATAAGAAGTGATGAAGAATCATACAATTATAGAACAATTTGGGTTAAAGGTCATTTAGTCCAGCCCTCCTGCCGTGGAGGATCAGGTTGCTCAGAGCCCAAACCAACCTTGATGTTTTCAGGGGTGAGGCATCCACCACCTCTCTGGGCAACCTGTGCCCATGTTTCACCATACTTGTAAAAACTTCTTTCTTTCATCTGGTGTAAATTTACCCTCTTTCAGTTTCAAACCACAACCCCTTACTATCACAACAGTCCCTGCTAAAAAGTTTGTTCCCATCTTTGTTAAAGGCCCCTTTTTAGAACGGAAAGGCCACAATAGGTTTCCTTGAAGCCTTCTTTTCTCTAGGTTGAACAACCCCAACCATCTCAGCCTCTCCACAGGAGAGGTGCTCCATCCCTCTAATCATCACGGTGATACTTTTTTGGAGTGCCTCCAGCAGTTCCATGTCCTTCCTGTGCTGGTTCCCCAGAGCTGGATGCAGGGTTCCAGCTGGGGTCTCACCAAAGTGGAGCAGAGGGGCAGAATCCCCTCCCTCCCCTGCTGGCCAGGCTTTTACACATAGTTTCTGAATTGAAGATATACAAACCTGACTGGGGACTCAAAAATACTTTTCCTTTTTGTTTCTTTTTTTCTTCATGCATAAGCACTCCCTACAAAAAACATATACACATCAATGAACCAACAAAACTGCAGTATTTAATTTCATAACATAAAAGGTTTCCTTGAAACCTTAGGTAAAGCTTTTCCTAATTACTTTATATGGACTTTAAAACATAAAAACGTTAAAAAAAGTGACACTTGGTGTTTACCTGATTTAATCTACCAGCATGTTTGACAGCAGTAGGTAAAGAAGGGGACCCGCACAACACTTCTGGTTTTGAGCCATCTGAAAAAATCATAAAAAGGAGTCACTAATTGGAAATCAGTTTCCATTTCAATTATCATAAGACAGAAAAATACCAAAATATTTTCTATCTGGAATCAGAAAATGTAGACTGTTAGGACACTTATTTTCCTCAATTTTATGACATGGGAAACTCTGCATGATGTGGTGACATGCATTTAAACTAGGAACCTACAGTAAATTAAGCTTTGTATCCTCCTCCAGAATCAGCAGGAGACAGGGAACTTACAACGAATGAAGATAAGGTGGTAAGTGAAGTGTCACACAGTAAGTAAGTAGCCTCACAAAATGCAGCAAAGCTGAGTCAAGTCTGAAGTCTTTGAACCATTTGTTCATAGCACTTTATTCAACTAGAGAGAACACTTCAGGCACTAAGCAATAAAAGACAAAGCCCAACCTACAGCAATTATTTCAAATTAAAACATATTAATTCCCAAAACACAGATAATAGATAAAAACACCTATTGCAGAACTTATCATTTTAGACATATATACTGTACAGTATAGTTCTCATATAATGAATACTAAATTTGATTTATATGCCTGACCATGAAACAGGCATATTCCCTTCCACCTTGGCAGACTCAGTATTATGGCAAACAGAATGGTTGGAAGAGAAGTTGAGTGAGAAAAGGTCAAAGATAAACTCAAAAGTTAAATTTAGACTTGACACACCCCTTCAAAAGGTCAAAAGCTGAATGAAGCATGGCTTCAATTTTTAATAAACTTTTCTGTCCATCTAATACTTCTATTGGTCTATCAAAGTAAGAATACTTCTAAATATATTCATAATTCTGAATATACTTGCACCATTTTCCTCCCTCTTCCATTATTTTAACAGTCTTATGCCCTCTTCCACTAAATGCATCTGATTATGAAGAGTTTCCTGATCTAAGGCAGACAGGATATTTTTGCAAGTAGAGAAAAGCTGGTTTGAAAAATGTGTTCATATAAAAGACCCCAATCTGTCCCTTTAATAGGTCAAGTCATGAGTAATTTATGAAACAAATTTTTTCCAGCCTGAATTTAAATGCGCTCAGGTTTACCTACAGAGAAAGAGTGACACTTTGTTCCTTTGGAAGCTAATTACAAGTACCGCATACTGTCTTAAGTCTCAGTTTTATCTTAGAAAGATATTCCTTTATAACACAAATGATGAGCAATCCATCTTATTTGAAAGATGACTTAGATAAGGAAATACTTTTGCTTAGCAGTATTTCATTCTGGTCTGTCAATCAGGATCTGTAAGATGAACTGCTGAGTGGTTAAAAACATTTTATTTTATTCACAAAATTCAATCTGAGAAAATCTGTACACTTTTCATATTGACTTCAGCATAGTATAGAATAATTCTGATTAGGCAATGTGAAGAGCTGTAACACTAGCTTTTGTTGCACTTATGATGAGCTGGAAGAGAACCTGTAATTTGAAATGTTGGCAAGCTCATATATTGTGATGACAACGGAAGCAATTTCAATGTATTGAATACTAATGCCCTTTTTATTACAATTATCTTAGCAGCTAAGAGAAACCATGTCAAATCTCCCAGGATACAGCACATTTCTGAAAAGAAGGTGAGAATGAAGGGGAAACGGTTAAATGTGACTACATTAAAAAACCCCCCATATTTACATGATGCAAAAATCTTATCTGTTAGTCAATCATGTTAAAAATACAAAAAAAACCCCGACCCATAAATGCTATTTAAACTACTGAGCTTAATCAGTTACATACCTGCAACTCCTTTATATTGTGGACATTCCTTTTTAATATGACCTTCTCTTCCACAGATAAAACAACGTTTTTCTCTTGTGTCTCTGTCTTCCAGGCGCTTCCATTTCTCTGCTGACTGCCTAGGAGTCTTCTCTTTTCCAGTTTCTACTATTACCCTTGCTAGTTTCCTCTTCTGAGGTGTACATAGGTGTGACTTTCTGTCCTTGATTAAGTTATCTGTTTCTGTTGGTTTATTCTGCATTTCTTTGTCCTCTTTGCTTCTTTTCTCCTTGATTTCTCCGTACCTTTGTGAACCTTCATAATCACGACGCCGTCTTAGTCTGCAGGAGCAGAAAAGTGCTGCAGAATTCAGAGGCCTTACATTCACACACACAGTCAATTAAAAAACCAAACAGAAAATGCAGGTGCTGTCCTTAGACAAAATAATTCTTCAGTGGGACAAATAAAGTGAATTGCTGTACTTTTCTCCCACCAAACAGTGCTCCACTGATGTTACATGTATTCAATAATTTAACTTTACAATTAGATAATAATACAGTCCCAAATCGTATTAATTGTAACTCAAAAGATATAAGAACAACTGAAAATATGGCTGCTCAAGTTGCAGACAATGGAATAGAAGAAACACCAAGAAAAATGGTAATGAAGTAAAAAAAATATCGCTATAGTTCTGGGTTTTTTTCTATTTGTACAATTCAACCAGAAGACCATTCTTTCCTTCTGAAACTGTGCATATTCACTCTAGAAGTCTCTTCTGTTGAGAGAAGCTTCTAACATTCTATGTGACTTAAAGGTCTATTAGTGAAGAAACACTACCACTGCTAGACTTGTTTCATCTAACAACTTTATACATGACCAGAGAAGGAGACAGGAGTGAAACCTCCAAATGTGACGATGATACCAGGCTCCTTTGGCAAGTTGGAGGCATTGCTAATGGCTAGAAAACATTTCAAGCATTGCTAATGGCTTGGAAAACATTTCACAAAACTGAATGTAGGGCAAAAAAACATGGCATGAGCTTCAAGATGCCTTCTTTTTAAAAAAAAGGCATAGAAGGAAGACCTGGAGAACTACAGGCTGGTCAGTCTCACCTTGCCTGGTAAGATCATGGAGCAGATTCGCTTGAAAACTATGCTAAGGCACATGGAAAACAGAGGCAATTGGTGACAGCCAACATACTTTCATTAAGAGCAAATCATGCCTGACAAATTTGGTAACTTTCTATAAAAATGGGTTACAGAAATGGTGGGTAAGGAATGAGTGACTGACATCATGTACCTGGACTTCTGCAAAGCATTTGACACTGTCTTACACAACATCCTTGTCTCTAAAATGGAAAGATATGGATTTGATAGGTGGACCACTCAGTGGATAAGGAATTGGCTGGATAGTTGCACTTCAAGCATTGTGGTCAATGTCTTGATGTCTTTGTGAACACCAGTGATAAGTGGTGCTCCACAGGGTTCGTATTGGGGCCAATATTATTTAATACCTTTGTCAGAAACACAGGAAAATGGATTAAGTACACACTCTGCAAGTTATTGGATGACTAAGATTAGCTGTAAACAGATACAGGAAAGTACTGTTTTAAATATTAGTCAGAACACTTATGGAACTGGTTGCCATAGAAGACTGCTAAGGAAACCAGTAGAATCAGGTTCAGGAAAAAAACAACATAACTAGAAGGACAAAATCATGAACAAGGCCAGTCCACAAATGAGCATTATCAGAGCAGGGCAGGTATGTGCTTTAACATCTCTTACACAGCAGCAGCAGATGCTGAGGGAACGCGTGAGAAGAGACTACAGAAAGCAACTAGTCTGCCCTTCATAGACAGCACTCCCTTTTGCAATAAATGGCTGAACAGAGGACTCAAATGTATCAGTGGTTTTATCCCACAGGGCATTTCTGTTTTTAGATGCACAGTCCCACTGACTATTCCTCTAAAGTTGTATAGAACATAGCTGAGTATGTGCCATGATCTGGTGTTTCACTTCAGAATGTAAGATTAAAAATCCATAGATGTAAGACAGCAGTTTGCCATTGAGAAAACTTTCACACCACCTTCAGCATTCCTTAATTTCAAACTGTGCTTGCAATTGCTAAGGCTGAGTAAATTTCTAAATTAAAAGAATCAATGATGTAAGTGCACAAACCTCTATATGTAGTGGAATAGCCACTTCATCCAACATGATGCTAGTAGGTTTATTTTTAAACTTATTTTCAGGAAAGTGCAAATGATTTTTAATGACAGGTTTCAACATAAATAGATTCTAAATAATGGTCAGATTTTTCCATCCACAAGTGAGCATAAAGGTTTTCAAGATTTTGCTGTTTTTCAGACATGAAGTCTTTAAAAAGCTGTGTCTTAACTAAAATCAAAATTATAGGATGATGTTTAAGTTTGATAGATTTAGAGATTTGATAAGAGGAAGAGTAGCAAAAGACATTTAGCCATTCCTTTCTTGCCAGAATAGTCGTTGAATATTGGACATGGTTACTCAGGGACAGGAAGCATTCTCTTGGATGCAAAACAGGAATTGTTCTCATATATGTGTGCTTATGAAAAATAATGCTTTGACATTCTTGCCTTGCTTTTGATAGGAATTGTATAATTCTGTCAACTTGACAAAATCATATCTTGCTGGGAGCAGCAAATTTCTGGTAGTAGAAGCTATTAAATAAATAAAAATATAATCTATATCCATGAGTGTTTTTAACAGTACACAGTTATTCAGCTCTGCTAAATATTTAGATTCTCTTGGGCTACTCCGTTCCTGTATAAGGAAGTGGAGAGTCAGCATTGATACTTTAACAGTTTTGCAGCAACACTATCCACCACTACCCAAAGAGGTAGTGATACATTTTAAGTTTAATTCAGGTTCACAAAATAATCTGCAGCATGTACAAGTTTTGCTTTAGCATCACTTTGCTAATCTTTCCTAAACAAACCTAAGGCAAAAACTTCCACACAGATGCCAATACTATACTCACTTTCGTCTCATGGGACAATCTTTCATGAAATGTCCAATTTTACCACAAGTTCTGCAGCATCTATCATTGGGTGCCAATTCTCCTTCTGTTAGTACTTCAGGATCAAAAAAGTACTCCTGTAGAAGAAATCATATATTTAAAATGAAAATCCAAATACTTGGAAATCAAGACATAAACAAAAGTGTTAAAACAGCAGTAAGTTACAGAAAAGAATAAACTTGGGGTCTGTAGCTGAGCCCTGAAAGACCTAATGACTGGCCACTGACCTCTTCTTGGACTGGCAACCTACCTACCACCAGGTCCGAAACTCTGTTACAAAACTGCAGTTTTAAGAAATGCTAAGCTGATTTTGATTTGGATTAAAACACATAAACACAATGAAACTCTGACTTGATTAGTATTCTGCATACTGAAATATTTTACATACAAGTAACATTAAAACAGTACTCAGCAGTAACTCCCATGAAGATTTTTTAGAGTAGGGTGAAAATTTAAAAGAAAGAGCCAACAGTGAGGGCAACCACAGTCCTGCAAGGGTTAAGTTATATGCCAAAGAGCGCACACACATACTCCTCTTAGAGAGAACTTACCATTTTTGATGGGTATTCTTTAGGAAATATTTTTATAGGGGTACCAAATACCCTTCTGCCATTGATAAAAGCCTTCATTATAAAATTTGTCACTGTGGAAGAAGAAAAAACCCAAACTGAAATCGTCATTTAAATATCAAACTAGAATGTAAAATAATATCTAAGACAAGATCTTCACTTTGTAACTGAAATTGTTAACAGAAGACTCACTTTTTCTTGACAATCCAGCTCCAAGATTGTGGTTCAAATCAAAGGGGTCTGCAGAAAAGAACATGAAAGGCATTCCTCAATATGCAGACAAAGAGTATAATTTCTTTACATGAAAATTAAATGGGCCAGAAAACAATTTACAGATTTCTAAAATATGTCACTGCATTTTCTCTGTCAGAGATCACAGTGATACTAAACAGCACAATCTTATACACAGTTGAATCGTTTAAGTAAATATGGGCTCAGCTAATCTAGTATTTTTGAGAACACCTCAACTGCATTATAGCTAATTTCTTTGCCAAAGGATTTTGTTCAATCTATTTTTCTGCCATTTGCTTCATAATGAAAACTGTGAATTCTGCCTGACAACTTCCTTTCAGTAGCCAAAAATACCCTTAAGAATAATGTTTAGCACTACTGAAACGCAATGGCAATTTTGTGATGGTTTCAAAACACGAGCATGTAACAATTTACAATTTAGTAATAGAAAGATGAATAAGTCCTGTGGAAAAGCAAAATTTTCATGGTAAAGAAGTTGTGTATATTCCTGTACTGCATATGCTTTTACCTTCAATTACAATATATTTGGAGGTCCACTGCTTCTTGAAAGTTGTAAGCAGATTTTTTCTCCTGATGCAGATGACATGCTCTTTAAAATCAAATTCTTCTGTGTAGAACCGGAGAAGTCCCAGCCACAGTTGCCCAGCAGATTCAGTGTTTTTCCCATAGTCTGGCCAAACAACTGACTAAAATGACAAAAATATTGTTACATCCAGTACATACATTAAGAAGAATAATTTTCATTATTTCCATAATTTTTTATACATAAAAACAATGGAGTTATACTAAAATACTTCCTTTCATAATTTATATTGATAATCCAATATCGGTTTTATACAGTATATTTTTTTAATTTATTAACAACAAAAGTGGACAATTAATAGAACTTTTGGCACTAGGTTTTGCCTCTGAGGAAAATAATTTATTAATTCACTTTATGAATCTGTATAAAACATAATTATTCAATGGAATAAACCAGATATGACCAGATACATAGGTGCTAGTTATCCTCACCCAGAGAGACAAACAATTGAACATCCTTAACATCATAAAAAAATTTTGTGATCTATTTTGTCAGATTTGAGTTTATTTTTTCACAGATGAATTACAATTAATCATATTCTAAAAGCTTTACAACACAGGAATGGGATTTTCAAGCAGGAGCTACTCCACTTCCATTCCTGTATTTGTTCTGGATAGAATTAATTTTGTTCTTAGTAGCTGGTATAGTCTGTGCTGTGTATTTAGCATAAGAATAATGTTGAAAACATTGATAACCCACTAATATTTTAGCTGCAGCTCAGTAATTCCTACCCTAAGTCAAGGACTTTCCATGCTTTGCCAGTCAGCAGGTGCACAAGCTGGGAAGTTCAGCCAGGACAGCTGACCCAAACTGGCCAAAGGGATATTCCAAACCACAGAATGTCATGCCCAGTATATAAACTGGGAGAACTGGCCAGGTGGTGCTTTCTGCTGCTGAGGGATGGGCTGGGCATCAGTCAGCAGCTGCTGCGCAGTTGTATTGGGCATCTCTTGTTTCTCTTGGGTTTTAGTCCTCTCCCTCTCTAATATTACCATTACTACTACTACTACCACTACTAGTATTATCATCATCATCATTGTAACCATTAAAAGTATGAGGACTATTATTCTATTTTGTCTCAATTAATAAAGTGCTTTTATTTCAACCCACGAATTTTACTTTATTTTTTAATTAGCCTTCCCACCAGAGAGGGGGTGTGAGGGGAACAAGAGAGTGACTGTGTGGAGCTTAATTGCCAGCTAGGGTTAAACCACAATATTCAACCTCTATTATTTGGGAACAATGACTTTAAAATGAATTTCTATTCATTTGCCAAGCTACAGGTAACATTTCCCATTACCCTGATTTACTCACCAACTCCTCAATCTTATCAAAGAAATATACATTCCAGCCATCAACCAAAATTTCAGGCTTTTTCGGTTCTTTGTAAATCTGAAAGAGTAATATTAAAACTCATTAGAAGAGCCTTTCATATTCAGCAGTGACATTCTTCTGATCAATACTGTGTATAGTTACTCATTTTTTTTCTGATATACTGTACCTCTTGAAGAACAGGGATGACTGGTGGATTTCTCTGCTGAAGAAAATAAAGCACCATAAGAGTATATGCATAAGATGACAGGCTACCTCGAGATGCATCTCCAATGTCACATATCTAGAAAAAGAAATATGATTTTTGTCTTCCATGGTGATCATCCCTTGCTGCAAGAACTACTGCTTCTAGAATGTCTGAAACACACTTACCTTTGTAAAGACTTTCATTGTGTAACACAGATATTTTACCCTAGGATCAATAGCTGCATATGATGACAGAAGTTTGGTGTTATGCAAGGCCTACAAAAACAAGAGAGTCATGTAAGAAGCTCTGAAGTCATGAAGGAGATAAGCTGAAAACATGAAATACAAAACCTCATGTGTCCTCAAGAAATGCGTGTGAAACCCTGCATAGTAGGAATATATGTTGAGAAAGGAAGCACTCAACAATGAGGTTATCACCTGCTCTTTTAAGAGCCAATCAACTTTTTTATCTGTGTGGTACCAGTACAAAGCAGCATTCAAAGAACAGTACTTCAAGAAGCATTAATCTCCTACTACAGTTTCAAAGCATTTGGTAGAAGGTAAACTACTTGAACCCAGAGATTGCAGTCCAGATCTGTAAGAGCTACCAATACATACATATGGATGCTTAACTTCAAGGAGAAAACTTTCACACTTAGTGGATGAGGTGTCTTCCTCAAGACTCCCCTTGAATTCATAAAAAACCTTCAGAAAGCTTAAAAATTGTCTCTAAGACTTAACTTTCCTTTGCTGTTTCAAGGAACAGGGTTTTGAAATTTAGAGACATTGAAATAAACTAAACCTGTTTTTAAAATGTTTGGCCAAGAATGCATGGATTATTTTTGAATTTTTTACATTCTAATATGTTATAGGTCAGGCAAGCTGGGCTCAAAATCACTATTTCAGGTCTCATGGCTAGGTAAAAGCCATGATGTTAAGGAGACTAAAAAAGCTGGAGTTACTTTATTTTGTTTCTCATTTAAGAAAGACTTACAATACTTAAATTACTGTTTTTTACTATTACTGAAGAACTAATAGTTCTTCTTAGGAAAGTGACAACTCTAATGTCACAACTGTACAGCTGACTTTACTCATAGTCAAAGAAACAAAACCAAAAAGGTTTCTTTGAAATATAAAACTACAACAGGTAATTGGATAGAGTTGATTATTGAACCTCATTCAAACAATCACTTCTCAAGAAACAGATGCTCAGTTTTTTGTTACATAACACAAAATAAAAAAGGAGATAACCTTACCAGAGTATTATATAAACTGATGTCTACTTCAAGACCACTTCTGACATGGAAAAATTTGACAATTGGGACTTTAGCAGTTGTTATAGGCAAGACATTTCTTAAACCTAGGATGAAATGTTTTATTACTGAATGGCTACAACACAGTCCTACACAATATCAAATAACTTCCACCCATAGCCAAAAGGCTGTAAAATAAAATCTTAGTTAACAGCAAATTTGTATTTCAGTAGTTTTTTAACACTGATTTTAGGAATTTGTCAAACATGATCAATCTGCTAAAATATAGTTTATATAAATGTACTTTTAGCCCCCTCAAAAAGTAAAGAGCAGTCTAAATAAGAGTATAGAATTTCTTTTAGAGAGAAGTAAGCTTAACACGTAAATTTCATTATAACTCATTGGAGAGACATCAAAATGAGCACTATAAAATTCATGATATCTTGTAGAAAAAACAGGATTCCCATTGTAGACTTGTATCAGAATATCTTTTTACTATCAGCTTCCAATGCATTGAACATACAAGTACATAATTATTAAGCTGAAGCCTCAAGTCTTAAACCATTGTTACTCAAGTAAGTTACAAATATACTATCCGTCCAGATCAGATGTGGTCCATTAACATTATAACCTTGAATACCTACGTATACAAACAAAAAGAAATCCAAACATTCACAATATTCAATCTCTTACTAATATAATACGTAACTCTTACTAATATAAGCTCTTTTATGCTAGCTGTATCTCAATGATTTTCATCTACAGTGCCCCAGAATACTGTCACTAGAGCAAATGAAGTAACAAAGCCAGAATCACTTATATTAATTTTCCAGAAAGTTACCTGACTGTTTCTTGAGAACTTTTGCTAAATCTTCAATTATTCTGATGCAATCAAGTCCCTAAAACATTAAGAAAATAGCTGAAAGATGTATCTGCTGCAAGTATTTTAGGCAAACCTTTTATTATGTGTCTTTATGCTTAAAAATGTATAATCAAAAGTTTCATGTTACACAGAATTATGTGAATACAAGAAATTGTTTCAAAATAGCATATGCAAAATCATCAGTTGATAATATAATAAAGGAAACCTTTTAAAAGTTGATATTAGGCATGAAGGAGATTGATATGCTCTTCCATTGTTTTCCATTCCAAGATGTTAATGCAGTAAAGACTGTTACTTATCTGCACAAATAAAGCTAGAAATGCAGAATTCAGAGGAAAACTGGCTACTTTATTCTCAGACTCATGCCTAGGGCAACAGCAAACACCCCCAAAATAATCTGCCTTAGTGGTACTTTAGTATTTTCTTCTAATATTAAAAGCTTTCATAAAATAATGGATTTGTTACACTATATACACAATATAAGGAAATTTTGCATTTATTTAACCATAAAACCAAAATCTTCTCAACCTACCTCAGCAGTTTCCAGACCATCTATTGTCATACAGATATCAAGATCACTTTGTTTGAAGCCAAAGCCATTTTTTGAGGAGCCAAACAAATCCAGCTTGGTTCCTGTAAGGCATGGGTTGTATAACAGCCATATATCAACAAAAAATATCAAATTATACACAACACAGAATCTCAAACTGTATGTAGCTGCAAACTACTGCATGTCTTTTAATACAGGCAGGAAAACATTATTGTATTTCTTGGTACATGAAAACTTTCTGATCAACTATGCTTACGAGAAAAGAACCTCTACTATTACTGATTCAAATAAGCAGTCTGACAAATCCAGAAACAAGTTAAGTTTTCCAGGAATTAGATCATCAGCATGTAGGTTAAAGCTGACATCTTATTGAAAAATGCTTTGTACAGAGATTCTCAGGGTACGGGATATACCTGGCTGCAGGCAAAAAAATCTTTCTGATTTTGAAAGACCATGAACCGAAGTCCAGGTGTTACTGGCAAAAACTCCAGAAACAAACAAAAGGAAAAAAAATCAAATGCCTCAGTTCTGTGAATAGGCCAGATGTTGTGCCTATATTTTAAAATATTCCAAGCCCAGTAAGTTTCAGTAAGAAGTACTACAAAAAACTTATTTTTGTAACTGCTCTTACAACAACAAGTATGATTAATAAATAAAGTTAAATAACAAATGTAAAACTATTCCACTTCTGCTTTGTTTCTTCCTTAACTTGCCTTTGCTCCTTTCCATTTATGCGTGTTATATATGAATAAATAAAAAATCCCAAATTTAAAAAAGCCTTAAAAGGCTTAAAAATTAATGTAATGCAGTATTGCAATGCTGAGAAACAATAGGAGTTAAATATTCAAAACTAAAGTCTTTCTTATAGTGAAATGATGTTTTCTTGGAAAACACTCAAGTATGAACAATCAAAAATATAAATATCAAGTTAGAATGGTCTAATCACCTGGGAAATCCTGTCTAATGAAGATTTCCAAGCTTTGTCTTATATGTTCCCGAGCATAATCCTCTACTATATTTGGAGCAAAATCATCTTGGAAAAAAGAACAAAAAAAGACAACTATTTAGGCAACTTTTTTCTAGAAAGAGCAAAGATTCAAGTGAAAATTGAGAGGGGTTTACAGTGGGACAGGGGAAGGAAAAGAGAAAAAGAAAGCGAAAATTCACATATGAAGGAAAGAAAGCAAGGATGAAGTAGAAGAGAAATACCTGTTCAAAGAAAAATATTAATTAGACAAATAATGCATTTTGTCTGGTCAGAAATGGCGAGAGAAAGGAGGAAAGTTGGGTCACTCTGAAAAGAACAAAAGTGGAGAAACGTTACAAAACGTTATTTTGACACTATTTTTTCTAGAACACTGAAGCCTTTTTTATGAAAACTACAAGTTAAGGAACAGTTAATATAATTAAAATCAGACAAATATAAAAGCATCACTCAAAAACTCCATCCAAAACCAGACTCTCAGAAAATGCATTTTCCTGTATGAGTAATCAACAAGCCAGCTGGAAGACAAATCTAAACCCTTCTAGTTCTCTAGATACAAGCTATTCAGCACTTCTATAAGAGCCATCACCATTAAGCCAAATTGTATAATTGTAGCTAAGAGTTTGAGGCAAGTAGCAAGTAAACTGTCACCTTATAACACCATTAGTCTGTGGGTACTACATTTTTGTTAATGATTATTTTCCAATGGCACAACAATATTCAAAGGAAAAAACTTACGGTAACACTGGACACAAACTTGATCTAGAATAACTGAAAACTTGGGTAGCAGTGGTGGCAGTGGGTCAAGCTCAATTTTCTTGAAGTCTTCTGGACAATCATTCTTTAAATGACCTTCCCGTTTGCACAAGCTACATACTACTGTAGGAGACTGCATGAACAAAAATCAAGATTGGTTTTAAAAACTATAGTACTTAAATGAATTTGAGCAACACTTTCATATAACTTCTAATAGAACATAAACAATATGTTTATGTTCTGATACAGCTTGCTTACCTTGCCCTTTGTAAATGCTTGTTTACTGAACTGATAAAAGAGTTCAGATTCTAAGCACTGCTCTACTGCTGTGGTCTCTTCAGAATGGTTTCCCTTCTCAGTAAGATATTCTTGACTCAAACTGATCCTCAGAGGTGCAGCTACATTTTCTTTAAAATGTTTGTTTTCATATTTAGTGGGGATGGAAAAATCATCTTCTTCTGACAGTGCATCATCTTCTCCAGATCCAGTATATGTGTTATCTAGTTCACCTCCAGCTCTAATGGTAACACTGCATTCTCTCTGATTTAAAAGACTTGGTGTTTCCTCTTCTTCCTCTTCATCATCTGAGTTAATCATTTGGGATATCTGACTCTGTGCTGAACATAGGAATTTTTGTGGGGATTCATCCAGTTCATCAGTATCTTCAGTGCTACTATCTTCATAAACGTCAATCTTGTCATCTGTTACACCACTGGACTCCAGGCCAAATTCATCACTCTCTGTAAGGGCAGGGTGTTGAAAACCTTCTAAGTCTGAAGTACTACACGTCTCTACATCATGCTCATTCACCATAACAGGGAGTTCTCCACTGTCACTGTCTTCATCAATTGTCTGCTCAGCAGCCAAAATGTTATTCCATTGTCTTTTTTGCTGTTCATGTTCTTCCTCTTCCTCCTCTTCTTCATCCTCATTTTCACTCTCTGTCTCTTCACAACTAGGTTTAAAATCCTCATTATCTCCAGAAATAATTTCCTCAATTATACAGTCTGAGTCTTCATGGGCAATTCCCAGATGACTTATATCATCAGCCAATTCTTCTTCTGTGAAACTTTCTGAGCCATCACACTGTTTTGAAGGACCAATTTTATGTTCCTTGGGCATATGTGTATTCTCTGTTATGCAATCTTCTACTATGGCTGTGTTTGTTCTACCATCCAAGTTTTTCAAGTCAGAATCTTCTTGCTTTATAGTATCTTTTCCATGGTCCAGCATTTCAGATTTCTCCTCACTTGCATTTGAAGAGGGTATTTTACTCCATTTTGCACTTTTTTTGTGAGGCAAGGCAAAATACTTATAAGTTGCTCTCAGACAGTGAAGAATATACTCATACATTAGCTGGCTGTTCAGAGTTCTTGCCACATTCCTTTTGACAGAATATGGGTCTAGCAGAAAGAAGAAGTGAGCCAGCAGTGAAAGAGTTAACTTATTAAAAAAAAAAGCATACACTTACATCCTTACACAGTCTGAATTGCTAGTAACTCTTAAACATTCTGCAAAGACACAAGATCTACAAATTGTGCTGAAGACAATTTTTAAGTTCACTTTAATAATTTCTGATAATGTTTAAAATAATACCCAATATAAATATTAAATTGATTTTTTTTTAAATAATATTCCACTATAACCAGTCCAACATTAAAGATTTCCAAGTTGTAACACACAATATCAACAGCCAAGTCAGCACCTTATAAAAATTAAAGTTACAGTTCTTTGAAGTCTGTTGAGAGATATTTATGTACCTTCCACAGCAATGCGCTTTTTAGGCCAGTCCTTCAATTCACGGGAGACCGGTTCCTTGAGTCGTATGCTAATAACCAAATCAGCCATACTGAACTCCAAAGCATAGAAACGAAGCAGTTCAAGCCAGAGCTGAGCAACGGGTGCTGAACACTGCTGACCTAAATCAAATACTAAGGGAACCTGTCAATTACAGAAGAAAACCTTAAGTAATATTTAGTGCACAGGTTTTTAACCGTTTAACCATTGCATTTCCTTTATTTCATCAGTAATCTAGTGTGGCAGAATTTATCGTTGGTTCTTGACTCCTGCAATTGCAATTAAAAAGTTGCAGGAAGATACAGTATAAAACTTCAAAATGAAACATTGCAGCAATAGTAAAGAGTAGGATTAATGATTAATAACAATCACTTCTTTAAATGTTTATGCCATAATTTATAAATTTCAAAGAAAAACACACACCTCATGTCACAGGACAGAATGGATTATACAACCTATTTTTCAGTCAAATCTAGGCTGAATTGTTACCTCTCAAAATGCAATCACACAGTGATACTGTTTCTTACAAAGCTGTTATAATAAAAATAATTTGTAAGAACTGTTCAAAGCAAAGATAGAATATTTTTCATATGCTTAATCTAATCCAAGATAAAGCTGCTCCAACTCTGTAAACTATATTATCCCAGATAGATTAAAATTTATCTTATCAAAGACTCTGAAATTCTATCTATTTTCCTGCCAGCTCCTTAGCACCAAGAACTAAGTACAACAGACCCTGAAGCAAGCAGCTGTGCAATCTCATGAGTTCAGCTCATGGTTTTAAAACATAAACACAAAAATGAAATAGAAGATTATTCCTTTTTCAGAGCAGCAATATCTGCTAGAATTTTACAGAAACAAATTTAAAAGTTCAGACCTTGCCCCTTCTAGGGGAATTTTCTTGTGGCAAATCAGAATCATCAGTGGGATTATGCTCCCAAACCACAGCATCGTTCTTGACTTCTCTCAGATGAAAATTAGGTAATTTGTTTAATGAGAATCCTTCTATCTAGAGGAAACAAAAAAAGTAACAGAGATAAACATCACGTGAACTTTAAATTTTAGTCCCCACATCATAGTAGAACCAAGTTTAAAAACAGCTGTTCCAGGTCTAGAATATGCCCCAACCTTTTTCTCTCTTCTCCTCATACTCTACAAAAAACTCTCAAGAGCTCAGTGCTCTTGGAAGTGTGTGCTGGTGTCTACACCCAAGAAATATGGTCAGTGAGATGGACTGAAATCTGGATGAATAGCAGATCCCAGAGTTGTCATCAATGGCACAAGGTGTAAGCATAGGCCTGTCACAAGTGCTCTCTCCCAAGGGTCAACACTGGGCCCAGTTTAATTTGTTTAATTTGTTTAGCAGTGATTTGGACAAAGAGACAGATGCCTCCTCAGCAGGTCAGTGAGGAGGGAGCAGTGGCCAACACCCTAGAGTGCAGCCTAGACAGGATGGAGAGATGGGCAGAGAAGGACTGTCTGAAATTCAACAAAAGCAAAAGCAGGATCCTGCATTCCACTGGGGATGAGTAACTGCAGGCACCAGCACAGGCTGAGGCTGATCTGTTGGAAAGCAGCTCTGTGGAGAAGGACCTGGGAGTCCTGGTGGGCACCAAGCTGTCCATGAGCCAGCAGCGTGTCCTGGTGGCCAAGAAGGCCAATGGTGTCCTGGGGTTCATTAGGAAGGGCAGTGCCAGCAAGACAAGGAGAGTCCCTACCCCTCTGCTCAGCACAGGTGAGGCACAACTGGAGTGCTGTGTCCAGCTCTGGGCTCCTCAGTACAAAAGACACATGGAGCTCCTGAAGTGGGTCCAGCAAAGGGTTACAAAGACAATTAAAGGACTGGAACACCTCACTTATTATGAGGAAGGGCTGAGGAAGCTGGGCGTGCTCAGCCTTGAGAAGAGGCAACTGAGAGAGGACATCATCAATGTCTGAGTATCTGAAGGGAGGGTGTCCAAAGGATGGATCCAGGTGGTGCTGAGCAATAGGTCAAGAGGCAATGGGCAGAAACTGATGCGGGAAGTTCCAGTTGAATATGAAGAAGAACTTGAGTGAGGTGTACTTGTGTGGGTGACCAAACACTGGAACTGATTGCACAGAAAACCCTGTAACATCATGCAACCTTTTCTTCGCATCAGACGAGCATAAATATGTATCTTTTAATTATATGGCCATATACAACAGAATATTTTTCTCATCCAGTTCAAAAAGTGCAGGTGCTTTTGGATTAGTCAGGAATGTAGTAGAGAATGTGTTAACTGCAAGGTTTGTGTAATTAGTTACAGGAACTGGAACACATGTGCTAGACATAAGAGACTGTAAGTACAAAACCGATTGCCATGAATATAATACATAAATGGTGTCCTGGAGAATCGGATTCTGGATTGGCATGCATAATGCAACTCCTGACAACCAAAGACATACATGTTCCAAATATCTAATCTGATCCCTTCAGATGGTATCACACCAGTGTGCTTTTCAATCATGGTCTATGTTTTGCAGAATTAGATGGCAAATTCCAAAATGCTGTTTTGGGATGTAGCTATGTGGATTGAGTTCTCAACAGTTTGAAGAAAAGGCTGAAAAAAAAAGACAAAATTGTTGCAAAATGCACTTCTTAATGCCCAGTTCTCCTTATTCACAGAAGGGGCAACAGAGCACTTACTTCAAGGACTAGGATTGTGAAATTGCTGCAACCTTACAGCTAGGCATACTGAAGTGTAGTCATTGAATGATGATGAATTCATGTGTGAATTCAGATTCTTAGCTCCTGCAGAAATGGCTCACTTATGGCTTGCTCAGAGTAGCATAAAGCCAACAGATTATACACCACCACAAGAAACTGGTCTTCTCATTTATACCATTCAGTGTATTAACACACATACCCATGATCCCAAATAGACAGGCAGAAAAGGCTCTTTCCTCTGTTGTAGAAAGAAAACAACCATTAAAGCGAACACGTAAGGGGACAAGCCTCCCTCTTCAGGACGATCAACATAGCATAACTGTCAAAACAAATTGTGCACTCATTAAAGCTTCAAGCGATACTCTGAAAAATATTATTCTAATTTCTGTTCAGAAGTCAATCACATTGAATACTACAGAAACTCTGCTATCTTTGAGGTCTTACCAGATGCAATTTGTTCTTAAGACCTGCAAAATTACTGCAGTTACTACCATATTACCATAAGGTTTTTCAGTACAAGAGCCACAGGACACAGACTGGCAAAACAGACAGCATACAGCACATTTGCAAAAAAGATAGTTCTTTTTGCACAGATACAGTACAAGTCAAAAGTTTTTCATTATTATTTTAATTGCAGATTAAAATTTTATGAGAAGTTATGTTAATTCATAAGATTGTTTTCATCAACCATAGAGACAAACAGATTTTTCTTTCTTTTTTCATGATGGATTAAGTTTATGAGAATCTAGCAATTCCATTTCATACATTTTCCTGACTAGTTTGGTAACAGAGCAGGATACTTAAGAGTCTGCATGCCACTGAATGAAGCTTAAAATTCCACTTTTGAAATTTAGTGGAACATTATCACAAAACAATAATTGTACAATTTATAAAATTTACAATTTATAAAAACTTATGTCCTTATTTCAACTCTTTTTCCAAGGAGTGTTTCAACAACCATTTTCTAAACCATAACTACATGCGTTATATCAAAGTTCATTCAGTATTTATTCACAGATAAAGGAATACAAATGACTCTCACCTTTGCCCAGTACCTGAAGGCAATCACTAAAGGTACAATAGTAGGTTCAAGCTTTCCAAGTGTAGCCAAATGGTTTGTTGTCAGACAAGCATTCTCATTCCCTGCACTCACTTTACAAATAAGGCCACTAAAATCCAAAAAGAAACAAAAGATCTTGAAGGTTTTGTAAGAACACCCAAAAGTCAGATAACATCTCACAGAAGAGTGCAGCAGAAGGCTGTAAAGAAAGACCTGACAGTCTCTCAACATGAGACAGCATCTCTGCATGAAAAGCAGCATGCAATACTAATTTGATTTATGGTTAGGTTGACAATATATACATTATAATTTTCTTTGCCAGTGTTTTAAGATACAATTCAAATTTAAGTATTTTTTCTAATATTAATTTACTGAATTGAGAAATTTATAGTATTTCCTTCATGAAACAAAAATGTCTTCCCACACCACACCCACCATCAGTTTCTGTGCTGTTTTCATACAACAAAGAATTTTTAAACACTGAAAATCAATGTAGCAGCAAATAACAGGTAATATTTTTATCAGTATTTATAGAATGTTTCATGAATCTTAATTGATATTCATCAAATGGGCAAAATAAAATATTTTTCACTTCTTCTAAAAATACTAGTACAGCTAAGCAAACTGTTCTTATCCTTACAGAAATCTATAATTTAATATGCTATGTACACTACCTATAAGAAAGGAAAGTTTCTGCTTAAGCAATAATCCCAAATGGAAGGGTAAGGGTACATGCTGGAAGCCATAATGGTTGAAGGGGTTGGGAAATACACAGCTGAGGACAGAACAACCCTTACCCTCTTATTCTAGGCTAGGAATGACTTGCCCATGATTGTTAGTTTGTGTTTCAAGATCCATGGAACTGTAATAATTTAGTACAGAAACGTCATTTATCAGGTGGTAATTTAATTTACATTGCTATATACTATTAGAACACACAAAGTGACAACTGAGACCTTTGCTTTTCTCTGCACACCACCACTGGTATTCTAGCATGGAAATCTGCATCAACTTCCGTAAAAGAGTCTAAGTGGGAAAAAGAAAAAGAAGAAGATACATTAAGCATGGCGTTGACAAAAAATACACTGAACTGGATGCAGCTAGTACAGGTAGAATGTCAGCTTCTAATATAATGACTAATATTGAGAAAAATAAAGTACACGTGATTTAAGTGTTTCACATGTGATGGGAAGAATATGGTCTATACAGTAAGTACTGTTAGGAAAATACTGAGAAAAAAACAGAACTTTGCAAAATTCATATATACACAGTAGGTATAATTAAAGAGGTGTAAGAGCTGACTTCAGTAATTCAGGCATGCAGAGAGACCTACAACACCTATGAAACAATATTAGTGTGAAACATAAAAAACCAGAGTGCTACATCACTAGTATATATGAAGAATTTTTTTCCCTGGTTATCTGACAAGCTTTTATGTAAATATACAAAAGGATAGCCCAAATGATGTAATGTTCTTTTGCTATGCTTTTTCTATTTTTTTCTTATTGTTCTTTATATAATTTTCCAAATATGATTCAGTTGTCAGCCACCCTAGTCCTTTTCCTTAGCGGCACTGAATGATTTAAACTGGACTTATTTTCTGATATCTCAGAGTTTCACTGGGCCAGGAGGGGAGGAAACTGACAAACAATTTTAGATACTTTAATCAAAAATTCTGAAATGACAAGATTTTTGTGATGTTACTTAGCCAGCTGGACACCCAATTTCACTGAAAATTCTCTTACTTTTGCCACTAGGGTACCTCAAACACCTAATGCTCTACCCCATATCTTCTTACTCACAGAGAAGACATTGCACAACATGTTAATGCAAATATTACCTGCTTTTGTGATACATTACCAATCCTAACTTCTTATGAGATCTGGGTCTTCTCCTTCTAATCTAACTTAAAAATAACTCCAATCTCAAAGGCCATAATGTCCAACAATAAAATGCAAATACAGTGATGGTGGGGGCTGCCACTGAGAAAATACAGGTCAGTAAATACACGTTTTAAACCACATGGTCTGGTTCCCTAACTGTGGGCATAAAGCAAGGCAAGAAAGCAGTGAAGCTACTTTTTGCAATCTGCATTTAAAAAGAATAGTTTTCATGCCTCCTGCTCAATATTTTAATCATTTTTCTTGCCTGCATATGCTTGAATTGGTTTGAGTAAGTGCATTTTTTTAAAAGATCTTAAACTTTACTTCCCTGTATTAATGCCGAATTACATTTATTACCTGAAAAAAACCCATGTGTCTGTATGCAGTCATCTGTACATGGCCATCACCTGCACTGACAGACACGTGCAGGAAATTTACAGGAAAAGAGACCACAATGTGGAAGTACATTACTGGGTTTCTGTTACATGTTATTAAAGAACTTAGGCTGCTTTCTGTACTATGCATGGCTAATAGAACAGGCTGGGGAGGGGAGCAGAGTCTATCTCATGTGTAATGACATCTTCACTTAAAATATAGAAGAAAGCCTCCCACTAGGAATTTCTCATATCACCAAAAATAAGAGAACTTCAGCCCCCACTACACTGAATTCCAAACTAAAAGCAGTTCTGCTAATGTATTCTTTTCTGCAGTATTATTCAGTCTCATATCTTTCTAAAAAAAGAATTGCACAGGGTATACCTGCTCAGCAGAGATGAAATTCAACAATACTAAGCAGTAATAGTTTAGTGACGTTGAGAAGACAGCAATTTTTTCTTACCACTGTTCTGGAGACTTTCTTGTACAAGTAAGAGAACATCTGGCTGAGTCATCTGTCAATAAAAGGAATAAAGCTGGTTTTGTATCAATCACATGTCAAGAAGGTGATTTTCTACAACTCAAATTTAAAACCACTCTACATGTAATTCAATATTATTAAGCTGTATCAAAAAAACAGGAGCTCTGCTTGCTTTGAAGGAAAAAAAATAATCTTGGAGTAATTGTTACTGAAGTTATTTTTACCTCTATCAAAGACTTGGTCATGGTTAAGAAAACCTCCATCAACAGAATTACTGTTTCAGTGTGCTTAAATATGACTGCATTCTGACACAGTAGACTTACACCACACTAAAGACTGGAATTATAGCTTTGTAAAATTATATGCACTTTATGAACTTCAATCATTCTTTGTTTCCTGAAGGAAATGTTATATTCTAACAATGGGACTGCAAAATCAGCTACAGCAGGACTAAGTTTAAGTATGGAATCAAGTCCTTAATTCCTTTTCAATGTTCAAGGACAAAGATGCATAAACACATTAATATCACAAATAAAGCCTTTAAATTACTCCACATACAAATAACATAATATAGTTTCATGGCTCAAATATAACCTACTAGTCAAAATGTGCATATGAATATAAAACCAGGATCAGTAGCAAAACAAGATCACAGAACAGTCATTTATTCCAGCTGATAGGGAATTTAAATAATCATCTGTCTCAGAGGACTGCTGCAATACAGATGTTTTAAGTGTTTTCAGAAGAAGTGTCAATAAAACACAAAGGTGTACTACACTGCCCAATGACTACAGTTCTGTGAAGAAGGAATGTTATTTTAAGACCAGACAAGCTCTGTTTTACCCAATGGGCTTTTAGAAAAAGTGTTACCACCACACTATAATGTATATTTTAAATATAAACTACACAAAGATGCAAACATTCAAAACCACTAACACATACTTAATAAAATGGCCTTACTTACATTAGCAGGAAACTGGGTATCTATGTTTATGTCTGAAGTTTTGAAACCAAATCTGCTATAGGAGGAGCCATACAATCTTAATGAACACTCTGCAAAAAAAAAAAAAAAAGAGTTATACTTTATTTACATTATGACTAAATCTGTAGCTACTTACAGCCTTATTAACAGATCTTAAACCTACACCTGGTTTTGATAAGCACAGAAAAAGAACGATCTTCAACATCCCAGAACTGTTACTAAATCCTGCCTTCCATGCTGTTGTTGGTAAAGGCTTAATATGAAGGTCAAATTCTTCCCACATCCTTTTCATCTTCACTTTTTACTAAAGGCTTGTTTGGGTCATGAACACTATTTTAATTTAATTCTGAAACAGGTTTATATTGCTAGATCGAGTTGTTCAACAGAGTAGAAACTAAACATGCTGGTTTAGAATTTAGAGAGCCAAGGTTTTTAATGCAGTTTTCAATGCATAAACTTTTGAAGATTTTTTTTTTTGGTTGATTTCTTTTTGGTTCATTCAGTTTTTGTTGCTATTTTGTTTTTAATAAGTTGGCATATCTAACACTGAAATGCAAACAATACCTGGCAATTTTTGACGCAGCAAGTTTTCCATCATTGTTTTAATGTTAAGTCTTTCTTCTAAATCTTCATTATTTAAGCCAAACTCCTGCACAACATTTTCAATAGCAACACCAATAGCTTGTATCTGGGAAGGCATTGGAGGAGGAAGAGCAGTCAGCAGTTGTTCTTCTTGCTTTTCCTTTCAAGACAACAAGACCGATGTTGTAAAGAGTTTGTTGAGTTGCTCAACATGCTAAAATGAACACAAACAACTCATTCCAAGTAGTACTACCACCACAAATTTTCCTGGTAATGTAGATAATTGGAAAAAATAAAGAATCAGATACTTCATGAGGCTTCAGTAATGTTCAGACATATATATATATATACATGTATTTGGCATGTTAAAAAGAATCACCAATTCTTTCATCACCTATGAAGTGTGAAAAGGTAGGAGCTAAAGAGGAAGAANATATATAAACAAGTCTGTAATATTCCAAAGTGCCTAATTTTTACAGTACTTCTGAACTGAAATATTAATTTTGACATATAGGTTATAATTTCTAATTCTGCCATACCAACTGTATTTGCTTATTCCTACTTCTCATTGCAAAGTCCAGGTCCAAAGCTTTCTGTTGTCATCGGTATCACTAAGTATCAGTATGTAACAGTTCGTTAAAAGATTGAAACATGGTAAAAACTAAATGTGGAATGTTTTTAAAAGCAGTGCAGTTTGATCAACACCAGTGGGGTAGGGAAAGTTTCATTAAACTACAGTTTATACTTTTCCTTGTGCTTAACTCACCTTTAAGCTTTTCTTGTGTCTTTTTTCTTTAATATGCTTATGAGCAAAAGCCACTGATTCAATCAAAACATCACACAATTTGCAGGTGTATTTTGCTGATGGATAGCTTCGAGGTTGCTAAAATAAAGATAGTAAAAAACCACCTAAATTACATAAAGATATTATTTTCACTTCATTCAATACCCTTGCTAAGTTAAATGGACTAACTCTGAAATCAACACCCACTCACTTTAGCTTCCTTCACTCTGTATTTGCCATCAAAAAGTTTGCACATCAAATATGTCAGAAGAATGATACCATGTAATTTACATGCAAGAACATCTTATCTTTTACAGG
Organism: Thryothorus ludovicianus; assembly: GCA_013397245.1. Lineage (NCBI taxonomy): Eukaryota > Metazoa > Chordata > Aves > Passeriformes > Certhiidae > Thryothorus > Thryothorus ludovicianus. Next base: position 185,943 of record VZTB01010313.1, on the reverse strand, counting down.
AGAAAATACTCAATGTCCATGGAAAGATATATTAACTGAAGAAGCAACTACTCCAGCATTTAATTAAGATCTGATGTCACTCCATGAAAATAAAGGAGAAGCCATTTTTGAAGCTTGAATTGTTATCAACATTGTGCAAAACCCCCCAAAAGATAAACCGTCTTTTTACAATTCATTAACAGAAATATCGATACTCAAAATCTGTAACTAAATATTCTATCTATCTGAGCTATTGCTCAGTGTACCCTCTACAATGTATTTATATGGACAAAAAATAGGAGAGGTTTATCTATACAAGTAAAGACAGCAGCACCTTCTTCAGTCTATAAATGTAGTCTCGCTTCAATCGTTCTTCAGCTTGCTGCAGCCCCAGAAGTTCTTTTGCTGACAGCACAGATTCATCTATGACTGGACCTTCCAATTCATCATGATCATACTCATCTTTTCTAGTTCTTCTTGGTCTTCTTGGTTTTCTAAGCTTCTTCATTTCTTATAAAGAGTTATGAGAGCAAACACATCAAATAACTGCAGAGTGTCACACAGCATTTAAAAAAATGTTTTCCTTAAGTAACATTCTACTTATATAAGAAAGCACAATTCATTTACCTGGTATGGTTTCACAATTTGTTCTGTGTCATAATTTGTTCAATTATAAAATAATAAGTGCATATTAGTATCAAAATTTATAGTGCCTTTATCCCAAACTACAAATAAATTGATCAATTTGTCTCACTAAAGAAAACTACCTTATTTAGATATGTTTGTTAGAACTGGCAAAAAATAACAACTAAATGCAAT